>OW445482.1:13554865-13683414 GCA_918226075.1 Microctonus brassicae
AAAAAAATCGCAGCGCTTTGCAACTTTCAAGGTTTTTTGGGGACACTTTGAGGTTAAAAAATTACCGACGATATCCTTCGTTCATACATTATATCCAAAGTTATGTCAAAGTTTCCAAATATCCTTAAATTCGCAAATTTTCAGCTTTTTTTCAAGACACATCATCACTTCGAAATTATTTTTTTTATCAACAGCCACTAATTCCATGTCATAGAGAATGTTTTGTAGTTTCCAAAGCCTTACTTTCATTTCCTACAGGATCATTAGTTCCCGAGTAATTGATTGTCAAAGTCAAAATGGACTTTTTTGCTTTGATCGACGATTACTCCGCGCCAAATTATCGTACGGAGCTCATTAAACAGTCAAATTGAAGCAAACTAAATTTTCTGGAAGAGTCTTATGGTCGCATGATAAAAAAAAATTTTTTGAAGTCCACAGACCAATTTGAAGACGAGCAAAAATTTGGAAATTTTTTTTTTTGTTGGATTTCGAATAACTTCTTAAAAACCACTCACGCTAAAAAATCTAACAGCCCCGATCTGTAAACTAGACACTTGGAGCTACAATTTCCTTCTTTTATATGTTCTGTACGACCATTTTCCTCCGAGTTATCCCTTGTTGAAAATCACCCAAAAATTTGGTGTTCTTTTAATATCCTTTAATTTTTGTGAGTAGTGTATATTATATTTTCAATTTTCATCCGGATCTTAATTTTTCAATATTAAATGAATCAACATTACTATTTTCTTTAAAAATTATTTGATGCGAGTATTATTTTATTTTTGTGTGAGATAGATTTCCCCGATAATCTTAAGCAAATTTCAGGCAATCGGGGTGGCATCCCTTGTATCAAGGACAACAATAACGGTAGCAAAGTTTCGAGCGACAAAACCGAGCGCCGTTACAATATATATATGTTTGTAAGATGGACATTTTTGTGACCCTATATTTTTTTGGCTTATCATATGCGATTTGACCCCTTGATGACGTCATCCAAAGGAAATCGATACATTCCTAATAGTTTGGGAGATATTTTCATTTTTCTACAGTTTGTACATTTCTGTGACTTATATATATATAAGTCACATAAATGGACAATTCATAACAATTTTATATATAATTTTCGGAAATCGAGAGGAAATTTTTTTTTTTTCATCGTTTTGAAGCATAATATTGGATGAGTGATACAATAACATGAAGAAAATACCTCTGAAATAAAAATTCATCATCATGATACTGATGAAATATGTATTAAACAAATCTTTCATGAAAGTCATTCCATTATAGGCTTGTAGCATTGACACTTTCAGTATGATGGATTTTCACATACAGAAAAGATTACGATCCTATGATTGAATGATATCAAACAGATCGACTGTTTGTTTTTGCGCTGTCACAAAAATGTATAATTCATATAAACTATTTCATACTGCGTTTGTTCTGTTCAAATGATCACTGCGAGAAAGGATTCATGTCTGATGAATGAGAATAGAATGACGTGTGGCATATTCAATATTAAATTTTCAATGCATTTGCTGTTGTTAATTTTTTTCGTAGAAACAAGAAATATTTTTTCTTTAATCGTAGATCTTCGAAAAAGATTTCTTTGTTCTCTGCAAAAAGATAGAAACGATATAACTGAATCATATTGGATAGTTCGACTCGTGTCACAGTAATGTATAATTCCTGAACATTTTATATATTTTGCAATTGATGAGAAAATCAATTTGAACATGATTCGATGATATGGGGTCATCGCGAGAGATCTTTGGAAAATTATCCAAATAATGAATTCTTAATTCATTCGCTGATTTTGATATTTTTTATTGAAACAAGAAATATTTTCTCTTCATTCGTAGATTTCCAGGAATTATGTTATCATACTCTGCTAAAAGATAGGAGCGATATAACTGAATTGTATTGGATAGTTCGACTGATTTCTCAAACTATCACAAAAATGTATAATTCGTGAAAACTTTTATGTATCGGGTGAACAAGGAGATATGCAATGTCAAGATCAACTATACAATATGTAATCATCGCAAATAGTTCGTCTCATATAAACAATCACTGATCACTTCAGTAATCAATGAGTGAATCAATGTCAACAAAAATTCCATAATATTGGATCATCATAATGAGTTTCTTGCATTCGAATAATCACTGATTATTCATTCATGAATAATGAAAAAGAAAACATTTATGTGTACCATATTCGAAGAATTTATTCTTAATACTTAGCTGTTTCTAATTTTTTTTTTGCTTAAATAAAGGAATGTTCTCTCTTCATTCGCAGATTTTCAGAAAAAATGTTATTATTCTCTGGAAAAACATATAAACGATATTATTGAATCATTTTGAATGATTCGACGAATTTTTCGTGGTGTTACAGAAATGTATAATTCATAACAACTATTATACATTTGGTGAATAATGAGTGAATCGAATTCATCATCAATTCTATTGTATCGGATCATCGCAAGAGATCTTTGGAGAACTATTCAAATAATGAATTCTTAATACTTTTGCTGACTTTGATATTTTCTATTGAAACAAGAAATATTCTCTCTTCATTCGTAGATCTTCAAGAAATATGTCATCATTCTCTGCAAAAACAGAGAAACGATATAACTGAATTGTATTGGATAATTCGACTGATTTCTCAAAATATCGCAAAAATGTATGATTCGTAAAAACTTTTATTTATCAAGTGAACAATGAAATATGCAATGTCAACATGAACTATACAATATGGAATCATCGAGAATTGTTTGTTCAGTTCAAATAATCACTGATGATTTACTAATACCTGATGAAAAAGAAAAGATTGACGTGCGACCTATTCAATAATAAATTCTTCATATATTTACTGCTATTGATTTTTTTTATTGAAAACAGAAATACTCACTCTTTATTCGTAGATCTTCCAGAAATATGCTATCTTTCTCTGCAAAAACATAGAAATGATATAATTGAATTATATTAGAAACTTCGACTGATTCTTCGTGGTGTCACAGAAATGCATAATTTTTGAAAACTTTTATAGATTTAGTGATGAATGCATGGATCAAATTCAACATGAATTATATGATATGGGATCATCGCAAGTTGTTTGTTTTGTTCAAATAATCATTGATGATTCATTTATGCTTGATGAAAAGATAAAAATTGATGTGTGACAGATTCAATGATAAATTCTTCGCAAATTTACAGTGTGTGATTTTCTTTATTGAAACTCGAATTTTATTTTGTTCATTCGCAGACTTCCAGAGAAGATGCAATCTTTCCTCCGCAAATGACATTCATCACATAAACATAGAAATGATATGATTGAATAATAACGAACAGTTTGACTGATTTTTATGGTGTCACAAAAATGTATAATTTGTAAAAACTTTCATACAGAGTGATATATGACATAGGACTGTCATAAATAATTTGTCTTAATCAAACAATTTGTAATGATGTATCAAAAAGAAAATAATTGATATGTGACCTATTCTTTGATAAATTATTGACATGTTCAAAAAATATCTTCTGATCTCCAAGTACCTTTAGACCAGTTGTCAGTGAACCGAACTGCAATGCGACAATTCATACGTTCGAATCTTACTAACTCGTTTCGATTCATTGATAATTTTTTCCTTTATAAAAAACGAAATTCTTCTTCATTTATAGATCTCAATAGGAGATGCTATCACTCTCAAAAAGATAGAACAATTTCTATTGAATGATATTGAACAGTCCCTCTGATTTTTTTTTGTGGCCACAGAAGTGTATAATCCGTTGAAACTGCCGTGTATTAGGTGAACAATAAAACAAGTAATGTTAACAATCAACATGAATTATACAATATGAAATCATCAGAAATTGTCTATTCTGCTCAAATAATCACTGATGATTGAAATGCAATGCATCCACACAGAAGATCCCCCCCCCCTGCCCCAGTAGTTCAGGCGTGACACTAACGCCATTTAATGCACTTACATTATGATTTTTACCGAAACCGTGAGAACTTGTATTTGATTCGAATATTATAATTGTTAAATATAAACTGAGCACTCAATACGACAGTTATTATTATAGGAAAAATGATTTACGTGATTCTGAATTCGTCGCTGACTTCAATTTGAATTAGCGTCATCAAAAACTATTGACACAAAGATTATGAATTATTGGATTTACTGAATTTACTGGATTTCGTGATTTAGTGATTTATAAACTTGAATTGGAATAATCTTGTGAATGATTGTATTCGTGAACTTGATTGAGAATTTGTATACGTCGTATTTGATATTCGTGAACTGATGTAGATTGAATAACTAGTAACACCGAATATAGTCGTAGATGTAGATCGAGTACTAACTTAGTCGTATTGGTGGTGCTGATCGAGAACTTATAAGATTCATTGTGTTTCAGTTTTTATAGACAAGTTTTTGCTCAGCTTTGAATAATTCTGTCAGCAGTTTGAAACGTTATTTTCAATTGGTTGAATTTACGTTAACAATTTAATGATTTGTTGGAAGTGACGAAAGGGTGACTCTTATTGGTCGAACAGTTCAATAGGTAGGGATACTTTACAATTTGCTGATTCTAGTAAACAATGTTTGCTTCTTGGAAAAATCATGGAGTCGAATTGATAAAAGTTTTAGTTAAGTTTCAAATTTCATGCGTTGTGTGAAATAAGCATTTTAGTGTGAGAAAGTTATTCGTGGTTTTAATTTCTTCTGTTTCTTCGAGAAGCGATTTTGACGGGAAGTTCTCGTGTGACGTTGGTATTTATACTCAGTTAAAAATAGATATTTCTAAGGTAAGAGCTACTATTACATAAAGTAAATGGAATATTATATTACATAAAAAATATGCTATATAGTAAAATGAATCGATTAATTACTAAAATAAAAACATGTTTCGAGATGCAAGATTATTTATTTGAAGTAAGCACGCTGCGACAAAGCGCAGGCGCGTGACGTTAGGAATGAGGGTAAAGGTCACTTGAGATCTAACAGAGTATAATATATTAATAGGTGAATAACATTGTATTCATCCATGTACGCGATTAAAATAGCGACAAATGATTTTTACAGTCGCAATAGCAGAATGAGTAAATTGTAGGGTGGTTTTTCGGATATATAGGTGTGTTCCGAAAAGTGTATCATCGCGAATTATTTTTCCACTATCGGTAAACATTAAAAAAAGGACAAACTCTTTTTGAAAAAAAAGAAAAAAAAGGCGCTAAGTTCATGTGTGGCAAAAAAATTGAATTACAAAAATTACTTTGCAAAAAGTTTATATGAAAAAGTTACTTTGAAAAAATTACTTTACAAAAAGATTTGATATCAGTCATTTGTTTACCAAGTACACAATATAAGGTTATACATGTACATATATAGACTCACTATGTATTATATATTATATATTATATATTACATATTTGTTATACATTGTATATTATATATTATATATTATATATGGGCTTTCTATGTATTATATAATATATAATATATAATATACAATGTATAACAAATATGTAATATATAATATATAATATATAATACATGGTAAGTCTATATATTGTAACGTCGCTCAAGTTTGTCCCTTAAAAAAGTACCTTACCGACGTTATCGTTGTCCTTGAATGGAAGGGATGCCACCCCGATTGCCTGAAAATGGCTTGAAGATTATCGGGGAAACCTTTTTAAACAAAACACAAAATAATATATTCACACAGTAAATAATTTTAAATGAAATAATAACGATATTTATTTAATTGTTATAATGAAAAAATCCGAATGACAAAACAAATATAAAATTATTTGAAAAATAATAATAATGTCTCTTTTTCCTTTGGACTCAATAATAATATATAATATAATAATACTCTTATAATTTCGGCCGTGAATAATGACCGGTCTACGGCAGTGCGATTCGCTATTAATCTTACACAATATTCTTTAATTCAATATTTTCACTTAATACCATATCAATCTCAATATTTTAATTACTTAATATTAATTACTATCCGAAAAATTATTCACTCATTGCGCGGAGGAATGGTGGTAACAGTGTTATACGAATGACTCACCACGTGCTGATTCTTACAATCACGCTTTGAGTATTTTATAATTTGAATTATTACCTGATTTTCAGCCACACTCGCTCAGTAATTACTAACTTTATTCGTTTTACTCACGAACAATTATTCTTACGCAAAATATAACGTCGATTCACCTTCTTTAACAATTATTTTAATAGATTACGCGCGACACACATTCCACACACATCCGTACACCATGAGGTTCGCCGTGGAAGTGCCGTTCAAAATGGCTCCTTCCGTCTTCTTCTCCTTCCCAGCATTACCGTAGTAGTCGTTTTATATCCAAATTGAGTCAAAATTATATCCATAATAATTTATTAATAATGATTAATCATCATTGGTCCAATTCAAATGGCGAAATAATAGACAATTATTCAATTGGTCGGCAAATTGATTTTTAATATTACCGCCAAAGTCAGCCATCTTAGTTCCGAATTCTGTACTCCTATTGGAGAATTTCAAATCATCAAAATGGTCGCCTCAAGACTCGAGCGCCACCTTTATCATTCTCGCCATGCATCGATTGTTGACATTTCGATCATGTGAGGTTAACCCATGCTGGGTGTGTATAGTAAACGTTGTGATATTGTTGTTCATCATTATTTATTACTGGATGGCTGTTGAATTTTTATATTGGATCCAGATGATTATTTATTTTACTGCTGCTTCTCTCAATATTCACTGCTGAATTATTTTTTGGATTGACATTTTTATTGATTACTGCTCCTCTGAAGTAACTTGTATTCTCATGTTGTCTCTGCATACTTTGGTGAGGCTCCTTTAGTATTTTTACATTCATTCTTACAATTTATTCTCATTTATACTTCTTATTAATTATCCATACTCATTTATCCACAGCACAACGAAGTTATATATAAAATATAAAAAATAAATGATGTGTGGCAAGCCACCACATCACAATATGTATATGTATAACCTTATATTGTGTACTTGGTAAACAAATGACTGATATCAAATCTTATTGTAAAGTAATTTTTTCAAAGTAACTTTTTCATATGAACTTTTTGCAAAGTAATTTTTGTAATTCAATTTTTTTGCCACACATGAACTTGGCGCCTTTTTTTTTCTTTTTTTTTTAAAAAAGTTTGTCCTTTTTTGATATCACTTCTTTTTTTACTACAAGTACAATAATTAAAATTGAAACTTCTGAAGATAATCGATATTTTCTGATTTATACTTAATAAACATATAGAAAATGAATATAATTCATCTATATAAAAATCTATAAAAGATGACATCACTATATATGTGAAATTTCATTGAGTGGTCCAATGTGGAGCCACAAAAAGTAAATACTTCATAATGGCAAACAAATCACCATGTTATACATAACATTTTTTTGTTCGATAATTTATTCGTAATTATTCTTAATTCTTAATAATAATAATTTATTATTTGCTTATTCACAGATTAATTTCGAAATTGACCGTTAGAGTATAGGAATATATATAGTTATAGTTATGTGTATGTATGTCGGTAATAACTTTTTTCTTCAAATTCATAGATTAATTTCGAAATCGACCGCTAGAGTACCGAATCGACCGCTAGAGTATATAAATAGAATAGAACTAAATAGTAGAGAAATAATAATAATTATTATATTTTTCATAATAATCTTGATTAGTGTTAGAGTTGTCCGCTAGAGTAGAAAAAGAATTATTTCGTCATAACAGAAAAGGATGAACTTATAGCGATAATGTGTAGCAGAAAAAGACTTTTCAAAACGGAACTAAAAAAAGACAAACACATAGGCCATAAAGCGAGAAAAAACAGGACAGTAGGGGACACTTCGATTCAACTAGAGAGAGACAAGTTTATATAACCATCAACACACTGAATAAGGACGCCGAACAGACGACGACGACCAAGACTGAATTTTTTGATCGTGAAAATCAACAATTTTCAACTTCAACGCAATATATCTTCCATATGACGGAACGTAAGAAAAAAATAAAATCAGTTTTATTATATAATTTGGACACGAGCTTCCGATTGCGCCCATTATTTTTCCGCTAAATATTGTGCATATATGAGATCTCATCATAGTGGTCTCCTACAACTTGGAGTTTCGCGTAAAGATACACGGTACGTAGTGCCTCGCTTCGCAGTGAACTTGGCGCGAGACACTAGCGTGTCTCTTGATAATTGTCAGCGTACGCAATTAAAATAGCGAAAAATAATTTTTGTAGTGGCAATATTAAGATGACTGAATTGTAGGACGATTTTTCGCATGTAAGGGTGTGTTCCAAAAGGTGTATTATTGCAATTCATTTTTTTTTACCATTTGTCAACATGATTAGAGTCAGCGTACGCAATTAAAATAGCGGCGAATGATTTTCGTGATCGCAATAGCAGATTGACTGGATTGTAGCGTGGTTTTTCGCATGTAAGGGTGTGTTCCGGAAGGTGTATCATCGCGACTCATTATTCTACTGTTGTTGAACATCATAAGTGTCAGCATACGCAATTAGATAAGCAACAATTGATTTTCAAAAAATCGCTTTAGGAACGTTCCAAATTTCAATCAGCTATTCAATTTCAAGTGGGAAACTCATCGACAGATTCAATTTGTACATCTACTGGTTCCGATCTTGAATTTCATATTTTCATGATAATAATGTTAACAATATTATTTGATTATGAATCCATGAACGAATCAAAATGTAATGAAGTATTTCTCATATTTCAAATTTGTGATTAATTTTTCAATGATCTCCATTTTCCATCCCTGAACAAATAATAGAATACATCGAAATGTGATGAAACTATTCATTATATATTGAATTGATGGGTTATATAATGAGTACATAATGAAGTAAGTTTTATCTCTTTTATTCAAAAAAATAAATCAACATACAATTATATCACTTTTTCATTCAACATTAATGAATTCACATTCTCTATATTCTCGACCAATGTAATGCAGGTTGTTTTCCATTCGTCGCTGCATCTGCCAACAGATTGTATTGGTCTCGTTTTTCAAATAGATATTCCACTATTCTTGATGGTAGAAAAACAGTAAACTCTTCATTCAATGTCACAACAATGCTTTCTTCAAATTTAGTTTCAGCAGTTTTCATTCCAGTAACTTTATACTTTATTTCAACTTCTAACTGATCCCATGACTTCAATGGTAAAAAATTTCCTTCTTGACGAACATCATTCAATTTAGAGAAATCCATTTCAGAAAAAATATTATTTTGAGATGTGTGCTTTGTTGATATCGTTCAGAAATGAAATGTGAAGAATAGACAAGTTTTCATGCTTTTTATAACTTTCACCCCACTCTCATATCAAAAAGATATGAATGAGGAAGCGATCATAATTTTCTATCCTATGATTGGTTTGAACAAGTTTGAACACGTTCAAAGATGACGTCATCAAAATGCTGCTCTTTGATCAGTTGAAACAAGTTTGAACACATTATTATTCTACCATATCATCGATCCCCCCACTCTTTCAAGAAAAACGGTTGAAAGTTCTTTGTTCCACAATATTTCAGAGGTTATATCAAAATGCTGCTCTATGATTGGTTGGAACAAGTTTGAACACGTTCAAAGATGACGTCATCAAAATGCTGCTTCTTTTCCCTTCCATTATAAAAGGATGCTCATTTAAATGATGAATTACTTTGAAAAAAATCTCAGCGTGAAAAGTTCAAATTAATATTTCATTCAAAATAAGAAAACAATATAGTGAGTTGATAAAAAACTTGGAAGATGGATTCAAATCATGCTTTAATAATACCATGGAAAGTATTACACATGCTCACAAATGGCGACGGATAGGTGCTAAAAATTCACAATTGCTTAATAAGATTTTTGAAAAATGTAAAACGCGTAGTGATATAGTGCAATTATTAACGTATATTTCGCAGTTACAATCATTGATTGTGAAGTTTAATGAATAACATAGAAAAAAATATATTATTATTGGTAGTAACATTAAGCTTAGTGAAAATAATATACCCATTCAGCGTGAAATGTTGCAGCAATGTTCCGAATCTCGCGCAACATTCCGAACAATGCTGCGACATTCCTGCAACATCCCAGTAGCAACGTTGCAATATTAATGTTGCGGGAATGTTGCTGGAACATTGCAGCGGGAACATTGCATGTGAATGTTGCAGGAATGTTGCAGGAACATTGCAGCGGCAACATTGCGGACTATGGCCATTTCCTAATTAAATGATCACTTATTATAATTAGTGATGCAATTGCATCGAGTTCTTTGGACTATATGTATATTAAATTTGATGATGGTTATAAGTTTGCCATTTGTGTTTTAGTAGTTTTGCGAACTGGTTATATATGATGAATATTGAAGGAATTTTTTTCTGAAATATATTTGCATGAATATTGCAGCACTGGATCATAATTATGATATATTTTCATATACTTGCATTCATAATTATTGAACAATATTCCTTCACAAGATATTGAACATTGCTGGGGAATGTTGCTGCAACATTCCTGCAACATTCCTGCAACGTTCCCGCAACATTCCTGCAACCTTCCTGCAACGTTCCCGCAACATTCATGCAACACTCGTGCTTTATTATATAATATTTATAATTGCATGAATATTGCAGCACTGTTTCATAATTATTAGAATGTTACATTTTCAACATTCCAATATAGGCAAAATGGATGTGCGTATGTGTCAACATTTGGCACCATGGCATTTTATTATGCTGGCACGTCACAATCATGTTAATACTCTCGGAGCATGTGTACTGTGAAAATCGTGGAATTTTTGTGTCGAATTTTATGCCTGATTATTGAAAAGTTAAGTATAATTTTTACTTGGAATTAAAATATTTTAAATACCAATCAATATTCTCAAAATTTCGAGTGTTCACGATTGTATGTTAATATTCATTTACGTCCGTCGTTTACATAACCTGAAAAATTTCACTGAGAAGTTTTTTTTAACTGTACATAATTTTTAGTTATTTGATGTCTGTTCATTTATAATAGAAAAAAAAAAGAAAAAAATAATAATAAGTGAAAGGTATTACTATTGATAAAACAGAACGAAATCCAAAATATAATTTGTCAATCCTCAATATATCCCTGCTACATTCCTGCAACATTCCTGCAACGTTCCTGCAACATTCTAAACGTTGCAGAGAGGCGGACATAGGAACGTTGCAGGAATGTTGCAGGAATGTTGCTGCAACGTTCCCTGCAATGTTTAACTTTGCGGATGTAACATCCCTGCAACGTTCCTGCAACATTCCACGCTGGCTGGGTAGAGTGGAATGAATTACAATCAGTTTTCAATAGTAGAATTGAGACTGGTATGATTACAAACATTGAACATATTGATTTGAAATCATTTTTGAACGATGCAAAAGACACTTTCATAACTAAAGGAAACGAACAATGCGTGAAATTGATAATATAAAAGTGAATTTTATATTATCATCCAAATTTGAAAATATGAAGAATGGTGATAAGGTTGAAGAAATTAAATATTTCAACACACAAAATGTGCCTATACTAAGATCAACGGATATTAATGAGTGGTATAAAGACAATATTATAAATATTTTAACAGTGAAAGTTGATGAATTTGAAGAACGTGATTCTGGTTGGTCGATGATTGAAATATTCAACTTGGTTGTTAATTTTAATAAATATACTGCATTGAGTGGTGGTATATTCACATTTGTGCAATTACCTAGATGTATCCAATTGGAGAAAGCTGTAGTCAATATTAAAAATAATGATGAATATTGTTTTTTATGGTGTATTGTAGCAGCTCGGAATCGAACAAATACAAATCCCAGTATGACATATTCATATCTCCATTACAGCGAAGCAAATCTGAAATATGAGGGACTTACATTTCCAATGACATTAGATACAATTTCAAAATTTGAGGTGATGAATAATTCATCAATTAATGTTGTAACGGCGCTCGGTTTTGTCCCTCAAAACTTTGCTTACCGTCATCGTTGTCCTTGATACAAGGGATGCCACCCCGATTGCCTGAAAATGGCTAAAGATTATCGGGGAAATCTATCTCAAAAAATACAAGAATATACGCATCGAATAATTTTTAAAGAAAATAATAATATTAATTTATTCAATATTGAAAAATCCGGATGGAAATTGAGAATATAATGTGAAATAAAGAATAATAATGTTTCTTTCTCTTTGCAAAATAATTAATTAATATGAATGTTCTAATAATTTTTGGCCGTGGCGATTGACGGGTCTACGGCAGTGCGACAATATATTTCTCACACACTACAATATCTTTTTCACTTATACATATCACTCATCATACTTATCACACTCATTGAACACACCTTTCGTCATTATTACCGTACAAATAGTAATTGTTCCTTCAATTAACTCTCTCATCCTTTCCATACCGTATAAACATTTTTCATATTAATTTTCATATTAATACCGGACATTCACTCAATTCATACTTTTTTACATAATATTTAATAATTATTCACCCGACAATTATTTTTTCGGACACTTTATTTCCACAATCTCTGTTCACACACTTCATGTTTTCACGTACACAGCAGCAGCTTCTTTTCTTCTTTAATTATTTATTAATTTATTTATTTGATCCGTATTGTTGTTGACTACCATGGACTCGACATAGTCAAATTCTGCCTTGTTGAATGGCAGCAAAATAATTAATGATGGCGACTCGCCACGTGTAGTCTTGCCCGGGATCGGCTCATACGCATTTTGAGTATGTGAATAATCCAATTCTTCTGTTGGACAATATTATGCATCGCTCGTTCTCTCGGCAATAACATAATTCGTCACTCGTTGGAGATTTTTTATGGATATTATTTCACCACTATCACTCTAATTACACTTGCCCCGCACACTCTTCATTGCACGCACCATATTTTTTCGGCCTACGTATTTCTATTTCACACGCCTCGTTCTTACGGCGCCCGCCATGGCCGTCCTTCCACACCTTACTCTGTCGGCGTTCGCCTTGCTTCTTCTATTTCATTTTTTCGTTACACGCACGTGCCTCGCTGCGTCGTCTTCATTGTTCTTATTTGGCATTGTCCGTGCATCCTCGTGCCCGCTGCTCCCACCGCTCACACTTGCACTCATCCGTCCATACTACATTCACACTATTTCATACATTTCAATCCGTATTATAATAAAGAGTGATTTTTATAGATATATGACTCTTGCGAGTCCTTTACATCTCTCCTTATGTCACTTTGTCTCCTTTACCCAACTTAAATCCTCTTTCAGCGGCTGCAGCCGACTTTATATTAGAAGTACCCGCATTCGCACTCGATAGTGGGGAACTGCAGTAAGCCCACTATAGGTACAGCCGACCACTCAACTCCTCGTATGAGCTGGCCTCCCGCTTTACAGAGCTGCCACCAAGTCAACTCTATAATCGGTGCTTTTTCAGAATTAGATAGATTGATCTAACGAGGCTAATATTTCTCTTCCGAAAAAATACTGCGCTCTGCTGGGATTCGAACCCGAGCCGTCCGCGTGGTAGACTTTTCGCCTATCCACTCGGCCGACCGACCAACTAATCCGTATTATAATATTTTTCGTACATAAAATCCGTGTTAATAATATATATTTTGATGCGTGGCAAGCCACAACATCATAATGTATGTGGTCTTGAGGATGAAAATCAAGAGAAAAGTGATATAGTTCCATATTACATGAGCAAAAATTTAAGTAGTAAAGAACCAACAATACTCTCACTAATAATTGATAGTAATATCAGAAGCAATTGTGAGGATTTCAAAAAAATTTATCATTTTGCATGGATACGCAGCCTTTTACGATTAGTGTCAAGACAAATAAGTAAAACAAGACGCGCCCACATTTGTGATAGATGTTTATGTCATTTCAAATCACTCAATGCTTACGAGAATCATAAAATAGATTGTCAGAACATCAACAAGACAATTCGAGTGATTTTGCCAAAGGAAAATGAAAATTTTTCATTCTTCAATAATTATAAATATGAAGAATCTGTACCATTTGCTGTTTATGCTGATCTTGAGTGTATTTTGGAATCAAACGAGTTGGATCTCAAAAACATGTACCACACAGCATTGCATATTATGTTCACTGCTCATATAATGAATCATCATCAAAATTTGAATTGAAACGAGATATTGATTGCATCAAATGGTTCACTAATGAAATGTATAAATTTGCAATTGAAGTGAATCGAATATATTTCCAGCATAAAAAACCTATGAAAGCACCAACAACTCAGCAGAAGCATGAGTATAATAACGCGAGATTGTGTCACGTATGTGAAAATGTATTCAATGAAATGAATGAAAAACATCGAGATCACTGTCATCTAACTGGAGAGTATCGTGGTGCAGCATATGAAAGATGTAATATGCAATATCAACTTCCATATTATATCCCTGTTGTATTCCACAATTTATCTGGATATGATTCACATTTTATAATCAAATCAATAGCTAAAGATTTCGAAGGAGAATTATTTTTACTACCAATATATAAAGAAAAATACATTTCATTTAGTAAAAAAGTGAAAGATACCAAAATATCACTACGATTCATCGACTCATACAGATTCATGGCAAGCAGCATTGATAAATTATCATCAAATATAAATGATGCTAATAAAGTAATAACTCGCAAATATTATCAATCTGATGATCAATATAAATTAGTCACGAGAGAAGGTATTTTTCCATATGGATACATTGACAGTTGGTTGAAACTTGATGAAACAGAATTACCAACAAGAGACGAATTCTTCTCAAAATTGAATCATTGTGGAATAACAGATGAGAATTATGAACACGCGGAAACAATTTGGGATAAATTCAATGCTAAAACATTGGGAGAGTATTCAGATCTTTACCTCAAGACAGATGTATTACTTTTAGCGAATATTTTTGAAAATTTCAGACATAGCTGTTACTCAACATACAGTTTAGATGCATTGCATTATTATACAGCACCAGGTTCAGCTTTTGATGCAATGCTTAAATATACGAATATAAAATTGGAACTCTTGATGGACCCGAAAATGTTACTATTCATTGAAAAAGGTATGAGAGGTGGTATATCTCAATGTTCAAATCGTTATGCTAAAGCGAATAACAAGTATATCGGTGATGAATTCACGCCAAACGAAGAACAATCATATCTAATGTATTTTGACGTCAACAATCTTTATGGTGCAGCTATAAGTGATTATTTACCATCTGGTGGATTCAAATGGATTAAAAATGCATTCAATGAGAATGACATAATAAACATTTCCAATGATTCATCGTTCGGGTATATATTTGGAGTTGATATGATGTATCCGGAAGAGTTCATGATATGCATTGTCATTCACCATTGTGCCTTCAGCACTCCATACCACCAACAGGAAAACATTCAAAACTGATGACAACTCTTCTACCCAAAGAAAAGTATGTAATCCATTATAGAAATTTGAAACAATGCTTGAGTTTGGGTATGAAGATCAATAAAATTCATAGAATTCTCAAGTTTGAACAATCACGTTGGTTGAAACCATATATTGATTTGAACACCGATTTAAGAAAAAAAGCAAAGAATGAATTCCGGAAAGGATTTTTCAAATCGATGATCAACTCAGTGTATGGTACAACTATGGAGAATGTACGGAAACATAAAGAAGTGAAATTGGTGACAAAGTGGGATGGAAGGTGTGTTGCACGAGCACTTATAGCAATACCAAATTTTCATAGCTGCACCATATTCGATGAAGATATGGTAATCATTAAACTGAATCGTGTTAAAGTTATGTTCAATAAACCGATATTCGTCGGATATTCTATTTTAGATATATCAAAAATATTTATTTACGATTTTCATTATGAATATATGTTTGAGAATGCAGTAAATTATGCTAAAATAATTTAACAAGAAAATGTTCAATAAAATAGTTGTATAATTATTATATAATCACTTCATATAAAACAATACAGATCTTAGTAAGTGTATTTTAATTACAATTTATAAGTTAAATGAAATGTTTTTGAATATGATGCGACAATTGAATTAATTCTTAAATTAATTTTCACGTGAGATACACACAATGATTTTTCAGTGATGATTTTAGTAATTATATCTTTCGATTTTATACAGCGGAATATACATACACTCTCTTGATGCATACACACACACACACACACACACTGCATACAACACGTGGGTCATAAAGCCACGTTTGATATAATTAATAATGATTTTACAATTGATAATTATTTTAATGATTTGACAATGTTCTGATTATTACAAATTTTGTTGAGCGGACATAAATGATAATATCAATTAATGATGAAAATGCACAAAGCACACTGCGATGCACACGACACGTGGGTCGTAAAGCCACGAGTCTCACAAGATACTTCCAGTTGATTTTGATAATTCACAGTCAATTTTCACTTAATCAGTTCACGATAGTTTATGCAGATATAGTTAACATAAAACCAATACAGTTGATTCACTTTTATGATAATTTCAATGTAAATTGTGGAAACAGTTGATTGCAAGATAATTGCAGTAAGCACGATGTTCACAACGATAACGATGAATTAAGATTGATGAAAATTGCACGTTGAGACGCTACGCGTAGTAACACTAGTTGAATAGACAAAGCAATATATCTATACATATATACTTTTGGCAGTTTTGACCATGGGACGACAGCACAATGCACGCTGCACTTGATTAGTCGTGCGCCCTTGTGGTCATTCTCGGTCACCATAATCAATGGCGACAATTTAAATTATCTATTAATTGAGAAGGTGCATTCCCAAACAATATGTTAAAAAAATGTTTCCAAATCAACAAGCGAAATTAATGTATACAGATACTGATAGTCTCATCCATCATTCGATTACGCCTAATGTTTATGAAATCATGAAACGAGACATCCATAAGTTCGATACTAGTGATTATCCACCTAATAATATTTATAATAGACTGGACCAAAAAAATTCGATATTTTTTTTTTGAAAGCTATATCGAGAATATTATTCAGAATGACAAAAAAGAAATTTCACGAAAATTTGAGCCCTTGATATTAATTTTTAGAGGTTGTTGCGAATTCAAACAATTAATTGAAGAGCTGATCACTGTAGGGCAGCACCTCTCAAGTCATAAGACATTTTGCACTATTTTTCAGTGCGACTTTTGAGTGCATCGCCTATTGTGCTATTCACTATAGCGTTGCAGTGCGTATTAACACAGAAAACGCATGGGCGACTGATCGTCTACGCACACTTGTTGCGCATAACAGCAGATGCGCAGTGACCAAAATGCATTATCGCCTAAGGTCATTGACGCATATTCAATCCAGCATGCATATTGCAAGGGAACTACTTTCTTTCTCTCTCGAAAAGTAACGTTCAATGTGTTTAGACATTGTGTATATGTTCATTTTGTGACAATTTATCTTTTCATCATTTATTGAATAAAATTCATCAAGAAGAACCAATCAACCAGCTGCATCACCATGAGTAATCACAGAGAAACAATAATCAATGCAAGTAATTATCAGCTCGATAATCAATCACAGAGCAAATCAATTCGCCGGTCTACGTGATTTACAACCACGTGGAAGGAGTGTATGTGCACCGGTGATATACAATTCATCATCTAAACCAACAACATTTAAGTATCACGTTTATTCAAACCAATTTAAGTTACTCTTCATCAACATCACACATATTCAGTAACATTAATCAATTTGTGCTGTATTTTTTTTCAAGTGATACCATTACAAAATAAATTAGACATTATATATTTTTTATGTAAACCACGTGCATAATTTTTTCAACACCAAAAATCTTGAGCTACAATCCAGCAAAGTTCCAATTAAACAATACAGTCCACTTCGTCTATCACTGTCACTATCAACTACAATTTTGTTTAACCATTTCAATACAGAGGTCTATCACTGCTATTTTTTATTTTTTTTCATAGTTTGATGTTTTACGTTAGAACTGTCAAAACATTGGAATAAAAAAATTCAATTTCATGCATTCTTATTTAAAATTGAATTCTCTACAAAAAAGGTCTAATTGAAAATTTTCGTCAGACAAGCCGTTTTCGAGTAATTGAGCTTAATAAATCGATGTGTTTTTTCGATTTGCCCTTTTTACTTTGGATGTTTGTAACTAATGAATCAATAAATATTTGAAGGAGCTGACATCAGATTCTTGAAGGAAATTTAATGTTCTACAATAAAGGTCTCTTAATATTTTTGCCTAAATTTGATTTTTCAAAAGTTATTCACGATTGAAATCGAAGAAAAAATTGAAATTTCAAGTTTTCCATTCTTAACTCATTTTTTCTCACTTAACGGAACAAATTCACTTTTTCGATCATTATTGAACATTATTCATCAAAAATCTCTCAATATTTATCATTATTTTAACAATATTATTACGAAAATATGTAAATTTCATAATAAATATCAATTTATTTTTGCCTATTTGATTATTTTTCAACAAAAGCGTAGTATTATTATCTTTAAGTAATTTTTGGGTAGACAATTATTTCGTATTATTAATGAAAATGATTTATTTATAATATTTCAATGTTTGTGAGTTGTTATATTTACTAATATACACGAATTCACATCAATAAATAACATTTCCTCCCTTGAAGCTCCATTTTAAATCGCTTTTTCGATAAATGAATCATTTTCATTAATAAAACGAAATAATTGTCTACCCAAAAATTACTTAAAGATAATAAAACTACGCTTTTGTTGAAAAATAATCAAATAGGCAAAAATAAATTGATATTTATTATGAAATTTACATATTTTCGTAATAATATTGTTAAAATAATGATAAATATTGAGAGATTTCTGATGAATAATGTTCAATAATGATCGAAAAAGTGAATTTGTTCCGTTAAGTGAAAAAAAATGAGTTAAGAATGGAAAACTTGAAATTTCAATTTTTTCTTCGATTTCAATCGTGAATAACTTTTGAAAAATCAAATTTAGGCAAAAATATTAAGAGACCTTTTTTGTAGAACATTAAATTTCCTTCAAGAATCTGATGTCAGCTCCTTCAAATATTTATTGATTCATTAGTTACAAACATCCAAAGTAAAAAGGGCAAATCGAAAAAACACATCGATTTATTAAGCTCAATTACTCGAAAACGGCTTGTCTGACGAAAATTCTCAATCAGACCTTTTTTGTAGAGAATTCAATTTTAAATAAGAATACGTAAAATTGAATTTTTTTATTCCAATGTTTTGACAGTTCTAACGTAAAACATAAAACTATGAAAAAAAATAAAAAATAGCAGTGATAGACCTCAAAAAATTAATATTCTCGATATAGCTTTCAAAAAAAAAAAAATATCGAATTTTTTTGGCCCAGTCTAATTTATAATATACCATTCATGAATAAGAAAGTATTAGGTTTGATGAAAGATGACAATAATGGGAGAATAATAACTGAATTTATAGGACTACGTGCCCAATTGTATTCATTTAGAGTATTGAATGATGATCATGATCATAAAAAGGCAAAAGGTATGAAAGCATCATCATGGAAAAAGATCACGTTCGATGATTATGAACAATGTCTATTTGAACATCATAAATTATCTTTGAATCAATATTCAATTAGAAGTAAAAAACATGGAGTTAATACAATAGCGCAAAGGAAAGTAGCTTTAAGTTGGGAAGATGATAAAAGAATAATTTCTCATCAAACAACAGATACTCTACCATGGGGTTATAAGAATTTAGTTGATCAAAATAATTGTGATGATATGATGTGAATAAATGAATAAACATGTACATATTTAAAAAAAATATTTTATTTAAAAATCCTTCATAACATTGTTACAAATCCTTTTCACTTATCCAACTATTATGTGAATTATCAAATCCTAACCACTTTACATAACATTTATTTCCCTGTCTTCGTGATACTTTTTCTATCAGATAAACGTCAGGATATTTTACTTTGCTAAGCTCTTCTTCGTGAAAGCAACCCATAATCGGTTCATTACGAATATCAATTAGTTTATATGTTGGTGGAGTAGTATTTTTCACTTCATCGATGTTGAATATTTCTGTTGTCCAATTAGGTGTATATACTTTTCCAAATATATATTTATATTTGCTTACTCGAACCTTATCACCAATTCTAAACTTATATCGTTGCTTTTTAACTATTTGATAAAATTTATATACTGTATGAAGTAAGAATTTTTCATTTTCCTTGGTAACATCCTTAGGTTTCATTCTGAATGTTCTATGTTTTGTATTATTATATTCATCTATGAGATTTGACAAAATATCAATCCATTTATATTTTCCTTGAAGACTGAATTGTTTCCACATTTTATTCTTAAGTGTACGATTGAGATGTTTATATATTGAAGCTTTCAAGTTTCTGAATGTTGAATATAATTTGTTATTATGATGTTTCATAAGCATCTTAAATTCTTTGTTATAAAATTCTTTACCACGATGAACATGTGATTTTTCAGGTTTACGTGAAGTTTTTATGATTGATTCCATTGCTTTTGTAACATCGTTCCCATTTTTAGTTTTCAATGGTACTGCCCATGCATATTTTGAGAAAATATCGATTACAGTTAACAAATATTTGAAACTATTATTTTTATTTGCATAAGCTGACATATCAACAAGATCAGCTTGACATGTTTCATCTAATCCTCTCATTTCAACGTGACGACGTTTATAATTGACACGAGCAGGCTTATGGAATTCATCATTTATTGTTGCTTTCATCATAATTATTCGTTAAAACTTCAAGTGTCCTGGTATTATTTTTACACGCTTCATTCACTGCAGCTAGTTCAGAAGTCAGTTTAGAAATGTGATTTATCTGTCTAGATATCTCCTTTTCTATATTTTCACGATAACTGTTGACTGTGTTGCGTATTTTTATTTTATAATTTGTTATAAGATCATTGCATTCAATAATTTCATGACGTAAAATGAATAAAGTTTGATTCAAGTCATCAATTTCTTTCCGAATGTAACTTTTCACAATCTTCATAGGTGCAGTATCATTATCATGCAGAGGATCTGCAATGTTACATAGTCTTTTATCATCTATATCATATTGCCCATCAGATGTAATCTTAAAACAATAACCAGGAGGACCACGATCTGATTTTGCATTACTTTTCACTAACTTTCGTCCAAATATATCAACACTCATCTTGTTACTTCAACAGTATGTATACATGATGAATATATTTAAATCATAGTTAATATATAATTTTTTCTTCACGTAATTCTTCGATAATGGGAATTATTTCATTTGTATAACTTGGGTTACCTGCAGATTGAGATGCTATAAGTAATCGTAAGCGATCAACAAGTTCATTAGGATCATCCCAGTATACATAATCCAAAGGTTTACTTCCTCTTTTAGCTATTTTATAGTAAGGTAGTGCTCTTCCAGATTTATGTTTTATATATTTTTCAATATATTGTTTATATTTCAAACTCTTATCCATCATAAGACTACCATCAGGATCATAACGTTTATAGAGTGCATTTGTTGATTTAATAATATTCATATAATTTTCTTTATCTTTATCACTCATGATTGATTCATTTGGTGATTTAGTGAATAATAATTCAATTAATCCGGGAGTTTGTTGAAAACGTTCATTACCAACACTTATAATATTATCATTGAACTCAATATTGGTATCACCAATTGTCAATTGATTATTAGTTGTCTTGCGTACACCGAATCAAACATCCAATTTACTATTACTCTGTTTGCCCATAAGCATTTTCATGTATAATGTTAAATTATCATCTTGCTTTAAAGGTGAACTTTGAGATGTAATTTCATCATGTTCGAATCGTTTAAAATAGTATCATTATTATCGAACAATGTTCCTTCTTCATCATAATTCATGGCAGTTGCAAACGATTGATCTGGTTCACTCTTCATACGAATATCAGTCAATTCATCTTTTATTTCTTTCTTCATCTGATAAGATGTTGTCACTAAATTTGCCAATAGTTTCACAATAGGTTTGAAAGCATCATTCATAATTTGTTCTGAAATTTCTTCCCCACGCTTCATCATTTTATGCTCATAACGTATTGCATCACTCGCTTTTACTATTTGCGTTAATGTATTAATGTTTGAAGCAGCCATGTTGACGCATTTGAATCCACAATAGAACTGTAATATCTTGCACATATCATTTTCATTTTATACTTATGAAGCAGTCAAAATCTTTTCTATATCTTCCTGAATCAATGTCACTATCTTTGTCAATAACTATGAAGCTATATTTATCATCATTCCAACATGATAAACATATACCTCTGAACTCTTCATATGTCATATCAGTATTAACATGATCATCATAAATATGTTTGAGATTCATTTCATCCTGCTTGAATAGTACTATCAAATTTACATTATCACGTATCAAATGTTTTGGTCTACGTGTATATGTTTGACATAAATAAAATGAGTCAACATTCCTTTGCCGACCCATGCAGAAAAAAGCTCTAATATTATCTTGCTTCTCACAAGCTACGTCATCAAAAATCATGATAGAATTTGGTCGTGCCTCTCCAGGTGTAACTACATTCTCATGATCACTGAATGGAAAATATTCAACACCATCTATCGGTTTTAATATATTTTCTAAATATTTATACTTTGGTTGAATCAATGATTTTGAATAAACATCAATATTTTCAAATCTCAAACCATTAGGATGAGTAATGAGTGCTAGGAGTGCATTCGTTTTACCACAATTTGATGGACCACAAAAAATAGCCCGCATACTATTTGGTAATAATTCACCATGCCGTTTCTCTTTATTATTTTGTTGGGGAATTTCATTATCAAAATTCATAATAGGTAATGTTATTGTCTGCTTCTTGAACTTAACTGTGGATAACTGTTTCTCGCACGCCATTATGATTACATCTAAACGTTAAACTATATGGATAATTGCTTATATATCTATGATGATGGAACAATTTAGTTAGTTATCTAAAGACTACCATTGTATTCACATGGCACCACGTTTCATTCGCGGTAAAGGTTTCATCAACAGCATAATCAACAAGCTACCTTTCGAAGCACGTATTCCAGGCTATCAATATTGTGGTCCTGGCACCAAGTTATCGAAGAGGCTAGCATGTGGTGATTCAGGGATCAATCCGCTTGATGCTGCATGTAAAGATCACGATATTGCATACTATCAATATCCTGATAATATCATTGGAAGAAATAAAGCTGATAGAATATTAGCTAAAAAAGCATCAGCACGTATTGTTGCTAAAGACGCGAATATTGGTGAGAAGGCTGTAGCTTAGGGTGTGACCAACATCATGAATATGAAATCTAAACTCGGTGCTGTTATGAAGAGGAGAAAAGTTACTCCTGCACGTAAAAAAAAAAAGTAGATGAAAAAGAGAAAACCTGCAATATCTTTCAAGGAAATTATGAAATAAGCGAAAAATTCAATGCATTCAGATAAAGATATTATTAAGTCAGCATTGAATGGTGCACGAGCTGCTGTGAAAAAAGCTGGTGGTAAAAGTAAAGTGGGTGCCCCATCACGTATATTACCGGTACCAATGAAAACAGGAGGTATTTTACCATTTCTCCTACCAATTTTTGCTGGTTTGAGTGCTGCTGGTGCTCTAGCTGGTGATGCTGCTGGTATAGCTAAAGCTGTGAATGATGCTAGTGCAGCAAAACGTGAATTAACAGAGAGCAAACGTCACAATGAAACGATGGAATCTATTGCTTTAGGCAAAGGAATGTATTTCGTTGACATTAACTTTAACGGGGAAATCCTCTATATTGGAGGCTCAATATTTTCCATCAATCGAATTCTCACCAAATAAAACATATATGTTGAGACTCATTGAATTGCTAACTTTTAATTCAATTCCTAATGTTGATGAGAGCGATAAAAAGTTTCACTTAATTGGAGATGATGGTGATGATACAATCTCTGCGCGTCAATTGAAATACTAATAGTGCGCAGGCGCACCGGATATACGTCACATCACTCTCTCTCTCATCATTCTCCTCCAGCTGCCTGTAGCTGTATTCACTGCATCCAGGCGGCGTGGCAGTCGTAGAAAACAGCTGTGAGTACTGATGTACGGCGCTGTATATCTATATTGTACTATGATATAATATAGATATACAACGCTGTAGATTTTCAGTGCGCATGTGCTGGCCTTCTCTCATCAGCAGATCGCTGCCAGTAGGTTTTTAGCGAATCGTGATTATTGCAATTTATATCTCGCCAAATCAGAATATTGTGGAAATCATTAAATTCATTTGTTTTCACTTCCTACCCTATACATCAGTAGGGGCTTCAGAAGTTGGTGAAGAATTTGGCCGAATTCCTATTATCTTGGGAGGAGATTTCAATGTAAATTTCGCTTCAGATGATGGAAAATCTTTGATCACATTTTTAGAAGAAAAATTGTCTTTGAAAATGAACAACTCACCAACCGAATCCACCACACGCCACGGAACAACAATAGATGCAGTTTTCTCACGTCACTTGGAAAAATTAGAGTCGAGAATTTTCATTTCTTATTTTAGTCATCACAAACCAATCATTTCGTTTCTCACCAACGAAAACGATCTTTCTTAATGTAATTACACTCATATAATATATAAACAAATAATTATTTTCAACGAGACGCTCAATTTAAATTTTCATAATCAAAATTATTTGTACTTTCTATTATTTTCAAATTTTGCAATAAAAAAAACAACATGTGTGAATATGATACTGAATAAAAGCTCATTACAAATGATTCAATTTATCCTTGCTACTATTTCCATGAAGAAGTATAACTTCTGTCGTGAGTCTTTATTTGTTTATTTCCAACTGTACCACCAGGATATAAGATCGTTGAAGTACCATTACATGTCATTTACATGTCAATCACTGTTCAGTCAATACAACATTCACAGCTAAGAATAGTTGATCAAGATGGTGAACTTGTAAACTTTTGTGGTGAAATCGTAACTATTAGATTACACATAAAGTCAATAAAGTAATGGGCATTATATATGATACAGTTATTCAACCAATAGTTTATAGTGGTGGGAGTTATAAAAGCAAGTCAACATGTCGAAAAATGATCAGTCATCACGTACCGCACAAACAGCTAACACCTCAGAACATCCAACTGCTGGAAAATGTAGGATTGGAACTACGTGGGAAACAATGAAAGTGTGTTGTTTTTGTTTTGTATGTCTAATACCATGGCGCAAATCTTAGATATTCAAAAAGAGATAGTATTCGATGAATCTATTGCACATTATGAAATTCATGCACATCCACCATATTCATCATCGAGATTCAACAACAATGATGAAATACGTATTGCTGTGCAACATCAAGATTCATGTTTATTATCAAGCAAAAGCTGATTACATATCTGTGGACGATTGACTGAGGTTGATAATGTTGCAGTTGCAACTACATCACTAGTAAACCTTGCCATATGTCATCTGTTTGAGGAGATACGTTATGAATTGAATGCACTTGAAATTGATCGAAATGAAAATGTTGGTATAACATCTCTTATGAAAGGATATGTGTCCCTATGCTCAGGACAGAATTATCTGTTAGAGAATGCAGGATGGTTAACTCAAGATAATGATAATATAATTGACGTCAATGGATATTTTGACATATCTCTTCCGTTAAATTCATTGTTGGGATTCGCTGAAGATTATCAGAAAGTTATTGTGAATGCTAAACATGAATTAATTCTCGTGAGAGCGAATAGCGATTCAAATGCTATTGTTCAAATCGTAGCTGAAAATGTTAAACTCACCCTTCAGAAAATTGAATGGATGATACCGTATGTAAAAGTCTCAGACACACACAAAATTCAATTGCTCAATTATATAGCTAAAGATTCATCCATTTCAATGAGTTTTCGTGCATGGGAATTATATGAATATCCATTGCTTACAACATCTACAAAAAACGTTTGGGTTGTCAAAACTACAACACAATTGGAAAAACCACGTTATATCATACTAGGATTTCAAACTGCGAGAAAAAATAATGTAAGGAAAAATGCCAGTCACTTTGATCATTGCAAATTGTGGGATGTAAAAGTATTTCTTAATTCACAATCTTATCCTTATGGAAATTTCAATTTAGACTTTGATAAAAATCAAAATGCTATATTATATGAAATGTATGCAAATTTTTAATCATCATATTATGGTAAACAATCAAATCCTATGTTAACAAAATCGAAATTTGTAACACATGCACCACTAGTAGTGATTGATAGTTCAAAACAGAATGGAAATTTAAAATCAGGACCAGTAGATGTACGAATTGAAATTGAATCTGCGGATGACTTTCCTCCTCAAACGACAGCTTATTGTTTGATGTTGCATGATCGTATTGTTGAATATAAACCTATCAGTGGTATTGTAAGAAAATTATTGTATTGTAAATGGCTCTAATTAAATCAGATGTTGGATTTCTTCGGATATAGCAAGTTTAAGGTCTAAGTTTATTATATATATTAGCAGTAGAATGTTGAATAGTACGAAGAATAATACAATAATGGTTTGTCAATGTGATTGCTCTCGATTACCAAATATGATTGAACTGTTCTGATTGTCTCTTTTCGTGTGTTGATGTGGCACAAATGTAAGGCACAGCAAATGAATGTCTCTAAAATTGTGTACACAATGTATGTTTATATGTAACTTTGATGGCTTGATTATATTAATTCCGGCACACCTTTAGTTTGACACTTTTCAGTGGTCTTGAGCTATCCAGCTTACCAACACTTACCAACACCACGACACTTTAATGCTGATGCACTTTTGTATGACCTTGTACATGATTTAAGTCAGTTTAACATTGAAAGACACTTGAAATTATAGTATGAAGATGAGAGCAAAATTATGCACGTGTGGCACTTGTTGCATTTGCGATTGTTAGAGAATGCACGAAATTAATTTCCAGTAAATAATGGACAGGCTGGTTAACAAAAATATGTTGTTCATTAATTAAATTAATATTAAATAAGATGTTACACAAATAATATACAAAACAATAAAGAATATCTGGTGAGCGCGATTATTGCAGTTTGCGGAATGCAATGCACGTGTCGCACACGCGGTATACGCAGTTTATAATAATGTGGGTCGTAAATCCACAATCATTACTTACGATTTTAACAGTATTTTTCTCTCAACGATTAAAACAGATTGATATTAATTATGATGTGATTAACAATGATGAATTCAATCTTACAAGTTCACACACACAATTATTCAATGCACTCACCACGTGAATTGTGAAGCCACGAGATTCATAACGATTATTACAGCAAAAATAAATTTGCGCAGGTAAAGGCGTCCAAAAATGTCGCAACAGTTGTACGGTCAGTTGAATAGTGGTAGCGGTAGACGAATTAGGCATAGGCAAAATAGCCAAAAATGCCTAGTAATATTAATTGACCAATGCACGCGATGCATTTTGTCAGGTTGCGCCATCAGGGTCAAAAATAAGTGACCAAATTCAATGGCGTCAATTTAAATCGATTCATATCATAGATCTTTCTCGAACATTCTCCCACAATCAACGAAGTAGTCGTTGATTTATGTTGATTTTCCAGGTTGAATAGGCAGGATACACAATTTGGCAATTGGTCTAGTCAGCGTTGTCAATGAGGTTCTTATGGTCACCACCCTAGCGAGTCCATCTCGGCCTGCGTGTAAATCCAGGACACGAGCTAGAGGCCATTTACTGGGAGGCAACCTTTCGTCAGTGAGAAGTACCATGGATCCAATTTTTATCTCATGGCTCGGGTGATGCCATTTTGAAATCGATTGTAGATGGTGCAAGTTATGTGATGAGCATTGTGTCCAGAAATCTTGCACTTTTCTTTGGATCAGTTGCCAGCGAAATAGCCTTGGAATTGCTAAATCTTCCAACGATGGTTCAGGTACTGCATTGATGGTACTGCCAGTAAGAAAATGTGCTGGTGTTAATGCAGAAACGTCAGTTGGATCATCACTCAGCGGTTCCAGTGGGCGTGAGTTTAGCACAGCTTCAATCTGTGTTGTCAATGTTGAAAGTTCCTCAAACGTGAGGAGTGTATCTCCCACAGTTCGACGCAGATGGAATTTCACAGACTTGACAGTGGCCTCCCACTTGCCACCCATGTGCGGTGATGCAGGTGGATTGAAGCGCTATTCAATCCCTTGTGTAGCCAGTAGCGATGTTAGATTTTTATTCTCAGTTGAATACTGGACGAACATTTTCTTCAGGTCTGCGTCAGCTCCAATAAAATTAGTACCACAATCTGAGTGGATAATTGAGGGTAGACCTCTGCGTGAAGAAAATCGTTTAAAGGCAGCCATGAATGTGTCAGTGAAACATCCAGTAACAGCTTCGAGGTGGACAGCAGACGTGGTAAAGCATACGAATATGCATATCCATCCTTTATCAGTCTTTGCGCCACGTCCTTTCCAAGTTTTGATGGCGATTGGTCCAGCGTAGTCGACTCCAATCGCAGTGAATGCACGTGAGGGTGTTACTCGAGAAAGAGGTAGTTGGCCCATCAATTGATGTGCACGGATCCCCCTCTGCCGAGCACGCTTAACACAATGCAGTATATGCGCTTTGACAGTGGCACGACCACCAATTATCCAGTATGATTGCCTTGTATAGGCAAGTGTCAGCTGTATACCACCATGTAGTGTTCTCAGGTGGGCGTCAGCAACGATGAGTGCAGCCAGTCGCGAGTCCCGAGGTGGAATGGCTGGATATTTTGCTTCTTCAGTTAGTGCAGAGTGATTGAGGCGTCCCCCAACTCTGATGATTCCACAATTATGATTTGAAGGCAGTTTGTTTTGGGCCCGAAACAGCTTTAATTCAGTTGAAAAATATAATTCCTGCGTTGCCTTTACCCAGAAGTATTTTGCTCTGATCATGTCAGCAAGTGGTACATAAATTACAGGCGATGAATCAGGTAACAATTTCAATCGAGCAAGTATTCTGAAACAAATTGCAGTGAGTCGAAACAGTTTATGCAAAGAATTAGTATTTTCAATTAAATTCCAGCGATACTCAAGTTTTGTGGTTGCAGCTAAAAGTGTTGTGGTTGGTCGTGCTTCAACTTCACCCGATGAATCAAAAAATGATTGTTGCGTTGGCCAATGTGATTCATCTTTTAACAGCCATGCAGGTCCAGATCACCATAATTGGTGATTTTGCAGTTGTAGCGGTGAAATGCCCCTTGAGGCACAATCTGCAGGGTTCGATGTTCCAGGTACATGTCTCCAAGTGGCAGTTGGCAGCAGTTCTCGAATAAGCGAAACTCTGTTTTTCACGTACTCTTTCCAACGAGATGGGTGCGCCTTCACCCATGACAGAGTCACAGTCGAATCGGTCCACAGATTAATGCGACTGACGTCCAGATTGATCAATTTCTGAACATGAGCCACCAATTTAGCCAGTAACAGTGTGACAGTCAGCTCTAGGCGTGGAATAGTCAGCTTCTTTAGCGGTGATACCTTGGTTTTCGAGCACACGATTGAAGATTGACAGCCTGTGGACTCAGAAAAAACAGTTAAATACAATACAGCCGACATCGCAAGTTGCGATGCATCAGAGAAGCCGTGTAACTCTATTTTTGAATTCTTCCATGGGATGATCCACCGTGGAACAGTTAGCTTGGCCAAGTATTTTAATTCTTCTCTGATTGATAGCCAGCGTTCAGACAAATGTTGTGGAAGTTGCTCATCCCAGTTGAGTTTGTGGAGCCAAAGTTCTTGCAATAACATTTTCGATTTAATAATGACTGGCGAGATGAATCCCAACGGGTTAAAGATTTGTGCGATTTCTGACAGTATGATGCGTTTAGAGACTTTTCCATTGAATGGTTGAAGCTTTGAAACAAATGTAAAGTTGTCAGTTTGTGGTTGCCAATGTAATCCAAGAATTTTTGTATTGCAGTCGTCAAAGTTGATTGAATGTTGTGATGATTGTTGCGATGATACTTCTGCTAGTAAGTCAGGATGCGATGAAAACCATTTTGCAAGTGGAAAACATCCAGACTCACATAAACCAGTGAGTTGATTTGCGATTTCTTTCAATTGTTCGATTGTATCAGCTCCTCCAAAAATGTCGTCAACGTATCTTCCATGTTGAATCGATGGTACAGCTAGCGGGAAACGATGACCTTCATCTTCGCTTAATTGAAGTAGTGCTCGTTGAGCCAAGTATGGAGCAGCTTTTGTACCATATGTCACAGTTGTTAGACAATATGGTATTTCATTATTATGTTGATCGACCCATAAAATCCGTTGTAGATTCCAATCAGCTTTGTCAACGTATATTTGCCGGTACATTTTAGTGATGTCAGTAGCAAAGATGTGACGATGATGTCGTAACCAAATCAAAACGTTAAATATGTCCAATAGTAGATTAGCGCCAGTATGCATAATGTCATTTACTGACAAGCCTGAAGAAGTGACACATGAACCGTTGAAGACAACTCGCAGTTTTGTTGTGGCTTTGTCAGGTCGTAACACTCCGTGATGTGGCAAATAGTAGATTGTCGATCCAGTGTCTGTGACGTTCGATGCTTCTACCATGTGTTGTAGCGATTCATATTCAGCCATAAATTCGTGATATAATTTGCGGTATTCATGATCAGTCGATAACTTCTTGATTGTGCGTTGTAATACATTATAAGCAGCTTTGTATGAGCTGCCCAAATGCTCAGGCGATGATTTAAGTGGCAGGCGTACAATATATCGCCCCGATGTATCTCTTCGATGTGTCAGTTTGAAATGTTCTTCACATTCACGTTCTTCTGTTGTCAAATTGTCAATGTTTCCAGCTGAAATTTCCTCTTGCACCCGGGATTTGGTTAGAAGTTGTTGCAGTGCATCATCAGTGTAAGTAGATAAAGCATGATGTGCCAAAGTGATATGATTCGATGTAGCGTTGACTGGTCCAATTATTAGCAAACCAAAAATAGATAGTTGGGCTATGGGCATCATATCAGACGATTTTATGATGTCAAGCAGTACGATTTTGGCATAATTGTCAGCGCCAATGATGATATCAATTTCTCTTGGTGTGAGAAATTGTTTGTCAGCCAACGTCAGATTTGACAGATGAGGCCAATGCGGTTTCTTGCAAATGAATGATGGCAAGACTGAGGTGACTCGTTGTAGTATATGAGCTTCGATTGTGACAGATGACTCATCTTGCATGGAAAATAATTTAAATTCGATTTTGCCTCTGGTTTGAGTGGCTTTTCCACCACCAATGCCAATTATTGTCACAGACGAGCGGTCATGATTTAATTTTAGGCGTGAGGCAATGTTTTGTGAAACAAAGGTAAATTCAGAACCAGAGTCGATTTATAATCTCACCTTGAGATTAGCTGTAGGTGCACGTAAGAGTGCGTTGGCAGTTGCTAGCAGCGTCGATTTGACAGTAGAGTTGAACGATGAAACAGTTTCTTCTTCGATGATCTTCAGTAATGAATTTGATGAATGGACGACTGCACAGATATCCTATTGCGATGTTGATGGTGCAGATGATGTCGATGGTGCAGTTGGTTTCTTTGCGACAGGTGGTGGCAAATTTTCCATGTACTTGGATCCATGGATTAGTGTGTGATGTCGCATACCACAAATTTTGCAACCATTTGTCGATTTGCAGTCTCTTGATGAGTGTCGACCCAAAAAGTTGAAGCAGAGTCTGTTCAAAATGACTCTCTTCTTTCTGGCGTCAACATCCAAATCCAAAAAACAATATAATGAGTTTCATGACAATAGTCACATTCAGGCGGTTTTGACGATGATCCAGATGTATTTGAAGGCTTGGCGGCTGAGGCATAATGTGCGGCCTTGGTTAAATGCGCCTTTGCAGCTTGCGTTGTAGCAGTTCTGGCTTGATTGGTATTTGCGGGCTCCAACGTTGCTCTCTCAACAGAGCTGAAAGCACGAGCATGATTTTCAATAAATTTCAGGAAGCCAGTCAGCGTTGGATAATCAGTTGAGTTGCTGATTGACGTTTCCCATGCAACCCTAGTTGAACGATCTAGGTATTGCACGGCCCAGCTTACAATCAAACAATCTTCAAGATTCTCGATTATTTCCAGCGTGGTCAAAGATTGGTGTGCCTCTTTGATTTGATCGTGCATTTTCAGTAGTGCATAACCAGAAGCTGCTGTTAACGGTTTGAGTGACGTGATCTTCTCAAGATGATCCTGAATCAATGCACGTCTATTTTCGTAGCGGTCAGTCAATAATTCCATGGATGCTTTCAATGACCCTGGTTGTAGTGGCAACGAATTAATCAACTGCGATGCGGGACCTTGAACGTATCCCCTCAGATACTGCAATTTTTGAATATCAGTTAATGATACATTTTTCAAAATTAAAATAGTAAATAATTCCTTAACTGCTGGCCAATCCTTGAGATCACCCTTGAATGTAGGTAATGTCAGTTCGGGCAAACGACTGGAGATATTTGCCATGTTTGATGATTCAGCTGCGGGCATCACTGGCGATGGTACAGGCTTTTGTAATGCAGTGAGACGACATTTGATTTTGAAATATAAATAAGATTCATGTAAAAACGTATTTTCTTTCCAGTAATTATGCGATAAATGTTCAGATGGCCATGAAACTTCAAAGTTTGCATGTTCTTTTAGAAATGCCTCATATGTTGCGTCAACAGTTGATGTATGCTCTCTTATGATGGGTGCGTCATGCAGTTCATCATCTTGATGAAGTTGAGCACACATGCTTTCAATTAATTGATAACGATTCATTTGAGTCATCAATTTGAATTGCAGTTGTGATGGCAGTGGTGCAGGTGAAGCGCTGCGTAAATTGTATTTTTCAGTAGTTGGCGGATCTTCAGTGCTGATAGGCGATGCGCTTCGTCCTGCGCGGTGATCAGCTGTTCTCATTTCTGGGTCAGTGGTGACATTCGTAGTTGCAGGCACATCCAATTTGATGGTAGGAGTGGGGCTCCTGCGTGTAGTAGCGGCTGCAGTAGTGGTGACAGTTGCTGGCTTCTCGATATTTGACAGAGTGGAAGAAGCACGTCCAGAATGCTCTGACAGAGTGGGAGACTTGCTGCGGTCCGACATGGTCCGTTTTGGCTCTCACTTATTTCACTAACACACGCGTTGATTTTTACAATGGAGATGCGCGCGCAAACAGTCCGTGCGTGTAGACCACCACGCGACACACAATGACCAATAAATCCCGCACCAAATATCCGGCTCGAAGGACCAAAAAATGTTAGAGAATGCACGAAATTAATTTCCAGTAAATAATGGACAGGCTGGTTAACAAAAATATGTTGTTTAATAACTAAATTAATATTAAATAAGATGTTGCATAAATAATATACAAAACAATAAAGAATATCTGGTGAGCGCGATTATTGCAGTTTGCGGAATGCAATGCACGTGTCGCACACGCGGTATACGCAGTTTATAATAATGTGGGTCGTAAATCCACAATTATTACTTACAATTTTAACAGTATTTTTCTCTCAACGATTAAAACAGATTGATATTAGTTATGATGTGATTAACGATGATGAATTCAATCTTACAAGTTCACACACACAATTATTCAATGCACTCGCCGCGTGGATTGTAAAGCCACGAGGTTCACAACGATTATTACAGCAAAAATAAATTTGCGCAGGTAAAGGCGTCCAAAAATGTCGCAACAGTTGTATGATCAGTTGAATAGTGGTAGCGGTAGACGAATTAGGCATAGGCAAAATAGCCAAAAATGCCTAGTAATATTAATTGACCAATGCACGCGGTGCATTTTGTCAGGTTGCGCCATCAGGGTCAAAAATAAGTGACCAAATTCAATGGCGTCAATTCAAATCGATTCATATCATAGATCTTTCTTGAACAGCGATGTAAGTAAGATGGCGAAACGCCGGTAGACCGAGAGCGCTCGAGCGTCCCCGAACGCACCCGAAGTCAGTCCCGTCGTCCCGCTGCAACTGCATGCTAGTACACTTAGACGTCGGATGGATGTCGCCATCTTCCGACCTTAGACACTAGCTCATTCTCAAACATTCTGCCCGCCATCAGCAACAGCGTTGATGATTGATGTGTACTCTGCTGCTTGCTGCTGTGATGGCAATATGGCAAGTTTTGTGACAGGTCTGGTCAATATGTTCTTTGCTGTCTTGATTGTCACTACTCGTGTGAGCCCATTTTTCCCTGGATGTATTTGTAGAACTCTAGCCAAGGGCCATTTGCATGGTGGTAATCTCTCGTCTGTGAGCAACACTAATGTTCCATTTTTGATGTTGTTATTCTTGTGATGCCACTTACTGATAGCCAATTGGCGTTGTAGATAATGTTGAGACTATAAAGTCCAGAATTGCTGTGTGCGCTGTTGTATTAATTGTCATGTAGACAATCTTGCTGGATTGAGTTGCATTATGGATGGTTCAGGAAGTGTGGTGAGTGCACTACCAATGATGAAATGACCCAGTGTTAGCGCTGAAATGTCTTCAGGATCGTCATTGATTGGCTCTAAGGGTCGTGAATTCAGAATGGCTTCAATTTGATTGAGTAGTGTGGTGAATTCTTCGAGTGTCATAAGCAGTTCACCCACTGTTCTTCTTAAGTGAAATTTCACTGACTTCACCACTGCTTCCCACTTGCCACCCATATGTGGAGCCGCTGGCGGGTTGAAAAACCATTGTGATGTGATTGACTACTTGTTGATGTTCTTGTGTGCTCTTCGAACATTTGTTGCAGTGTAGCATCTGCACCCACAAAATTTGTGCCACAATCTAAATAAAGTGAGTGACAGATGCCTCTTCGTGATGTGAATCTTCTGTACGCTGCGATAAATTCCTCTGTCGAGTAGTAACACACAACTTCTAGGTGAATGGCGGATGTGAACATGCATACAAAAACACATATCCACCCCTTGTGTGTCTTGGCTCCTCTGCCCTTCCATGTTTTTAAGGTGATTAGACCTGCATATGACTATGCGTCAACTCCAGTATGCTCGAATGCTCTTGATGAAGTGACTCTTTGCATTGGAAGTTGACCCATCAATTGTTTAGCTCTTATACCACGTTGACGAGTAAATGTTAGGCACTTGAGTATATGGGTTTTCACTGGAGCTCTGCCTCCAATGACCCAATAGTGTTGTTTTACGTGAGCGAGCGTAAGTTGTGTGCCTCCATGTAATGTTCTTTTGTGCGCATCGCTTATGATGAGTGTCGTGAGCCATGAATGTTTCGGAAGAATCGCAGGATGTTTTGCGTCTGGTGCTAGCAATGAATTGGTTAATCTTCCTCCAACTCTTATGACTCCCTCATGATCGATGAATGCAGTAAGCCGATGAAATGGATGAGCACTTGGTAGTGTGATACTTGACTGCATTAACTTGATTTCAGTTGAAAAGGATGCTGCCTGAGTTGACTTGACCCAGAACAACGTAGCTTTCTCCAAATCCAATGTGTGAATGAATGTCGTTTCTGTGATAGTATTCTCTCTCTTGAATAATCGAATGGCTCTCATTATTGTGGCAGTGATTCTTATCGTCTTGTGAGAGTAGAATAATTGTATATGATCTTCCAATGGTAGTCAACCTTGGGTGTTACGATGACGAGTGACACTCCTGGACGAGCCTCGTGCGCACTAGACTTATCTACTGATAGTGGTTGTGTTGGCCAAGAACTTGATGATTTGGAGTAGTGATGTGCCAACTCGGAAAAAACAAAACTCGATTTAACCCGAGTTAAAATCTACATAACTCGGGTTGAACTCAAATTACGTAACTCGAGTTAAGTGGATGGACCAGTACATGCTTTTTTTGAATTACGTAACTCGAGTTAAGTGGATGGACCAGTACATGCTTTTTTTGAATTTTTACCAGTTTATTGGAATTTTACTTTGGTCATGCGGCACTTCGGCGAACTATCCTAAAGTAGGAGAAATTAGGCTCCGCCCCTAGGTAAAATCCCAATTCCCTCAGCTTCGCGTTAATAGTTTAAAAAATTGGAACAGACAAATGATTAATACTTTATCTGTTCCAATTCTTTCATTTTTTATATTATTTTATTTATTTATAATGTATTGGGAGAGTTATACTAACTAAAGTAAGAAAAAAATTATTGTTTGAAATTGAATCATTTATTTATGTATTTTTGGCTTGAATTTTAATTTAAAAAAATATTTATATTTATTATCAACAAAACTATGAAATTATGTAGCAGTCTTTTTAAAATAAAATCAGACTAACATTATGATGCAGGTATGTACATAGGTACATTTACAGGCTCATAATTGTTTTATAATCACAATATTTCGAAGAAAATTATATAATTAGTATCACAAAGAATATTTCTTTCCTTAGTTAAATTATATACTTATAATTTATATTTTAGTCTTTATTATTTCGTAGATACTTAAATATTCCTATGAAGGAAAATGTCAAATGATACTAAATAAAAAACAAAAACAAAACTATTTTTCCGACAATTAACTAACAATTAGTTATTGATAAAAAAATATAAAAATCTTATGTAAATACCTAAAATAAACTTCATAGAAGGTTTAACAAAAATAATATTCTTTTCTTTTTGAAATTAAAGTTAAATAAGACATAAAATAACAAAATATTGTTAAAATACTTTAAGTACTCATTAAAAAATATAAAAAAAATGAACAATTATGAAATACTATTGAGAAATAAGATTTGGTCAACCTTTTTTGGTGCTAGGCGGTTTCTTCTGTCATTGCACAAAATCCCAGCTTTTGAAAATAAACGTTCTGAAGGGACTGAAGATGCTGGTATACAAAGATATTTTTGGGCAATTTTGGATAACCGCGGAAATAAACATTTCTTATCATTCCAAAACTGAAGTGGATCGCATTTTCTGTCAAGATATGGTAATTCAATATATTGTTTAACCATCATAGCTGCCGAAGTGTATGAAGTTGGGGGAACACTACTCTCCATGATTTTTTTATCTACAACTCCCCAAATGTCGTCTTTACCCAAAGCAGTAACAGCAGAAACAATTGAAGTACTATGGCTATTCGGGCTAGATGAAGATAAAGGTAGGACTTGATCGGTGCTCATGTTTGATAATTCATTGATTACCCACATTTGCGCATTATTGGCATTACTTTCTAATGTAAAACCTTTTTTTTTGAAGCGTGGGTCGAGGAAGGTGGCATTTGATGCTGTTCTATTAGTTTCATATACTGCAAGTCGTTTTTCTATTACTGCAGAAAGACTTCGTTTTAAATTCTTGCCCAATTCCGTTACTGGCGTCTTGTTTTCCATAGCATTTCGTAGTCCAAGTACAAGAGGAATAACAGAAGACAAACTTGGATATTTTTCTCCTGATAAAATCACAGTAACATTTTCGAAAGGGCGTAAAAGTGCCACCACGTCTTCTGTTATTATCCATTCATTGGAATCCAGATTTGGCGGAGATGAATCCAGCTGTGGCAAAGTAGCAGAAAGAGATATTTTAACCTCTAATAGACGTTCAAGCATATAAAAAATACTATTCCAACGAGTCCGAATGTCTTGCTTGAGTTTCAATGTATTTACATTTAGTTGGTCTTGCACTTTGAGTAAGGCATAAGAAGCTTTTGTGCTATGTTTAAAATGCGAAACAATTGCTCGACATTTTGCCAAAAGTTGTGGTAGCTGACAGTTAGAAGTGTTTCCTGCTGAATTAAAAGTTTCTCTCTCTATACAGTCTTTAACCGCGAGATTCAGTGTATGAGCAACACAAAAATGATTTCGCTTATTCAAACATTCACTTACAGCTTTTTTCATAGCTGCAGCGTTATCTGTGACAATAGTTACTACTTTTGAGCTTATTTGCCACTGATCCATTACCTCTTGGATAGCCAATGCAATATTCTCAGCCGTGTGGTGTATTTGTATTTCTGAAGTCGAAATAACTACAGATTTTAACTTATATTGATATATGTAATGTGCAGTCAGACTTATAAAACTTTTATTACTGTCTGATGTCCAAATATCAGATGTTAACGCTAAATAAGATGTATCTTCTAACTCCTTTTTTGAAGATTCGGACACCAATTTATATTTTTCGTCTACCATCAGAGCTAGTTGTTTTCTATTTGGTAATTGATAATCAGCATTCAATGCTTTCGAGTATTCTTGGAAACCTGAATTTTCCACTATCTGAAATGGCTGTAAATCTTTTACTATTAGATTAATTAAAGCCATATCACCAGAATTTTGGGTAATTTTTTTTGGCACAGTAAGACGGGTTTGAGTGTACTTTAACCTTTTTTGAGGAGGCTCAACATCCAATGTGGTTGTCGATACCAATGACTGCGATGAATCAGTCGAAGTACTCGTATTACTTTCATTTGTTGATGATGAACTCTGACTTTCCTCGATGGCAACATTAGGATGCTTTTTTTTAATGTGGTACAATAATGTGGTCGTATTTCCACTATATTTGAACGAATCGGAACACTGTTTACGAGCAACACGTCCACTCACTGGCGATTCAAATACATCCCAAACTAAAGATTTTCTTTTAGGACCCGGCATTTTTCAAAAAACAGAACATAAAACATCAAAATTTACAACAATAACCGGCAATTTAATTAAAGTTAACCTCAAATCTACATATAAGTGACGCTTGTTTGCTATGAATAAATGAATATAGTCTCACTCAAATGATCGGCAAACTTCGCTCCATGTCGGTTCCATTCGGTTTACGAACTCGAGTCAGAGAGAATTCATATCGAGTGGATTCGAGTTGCGCCCAACTCGAATTAACTCGAGTTAGTTACTCGAGTCAGCCATCACTAATTTGGAGAGCCATGAGGGTCCCGTCCACCATAGCTTGTGAGCTCCAAACTGAGTCACTGTTACACCTCGTGAAGCACAATCTGCTGGATTGTGTGTGCCTGGTATGAATCTCCATGTTGCAGAGGGTGTGAGCTCTTGAATTTTAGAGACTCGATTTCGAACAAAATCTTTCCAGCGAGATGATTGTGATGTGATCCATGTGAGTGCCACTGTTGAATCCGTCCACAGATGAATTGATGAAATCTTCATGTTGAGGTGATTTTGTATGTAGTGTGTTAGTTTTGAAAGTAGCAGCGCTGCTGTAAGCTCTAATCTCGGGATGCTCAATCGTTTTGATGGTGCAACCTTTGTCTTGGAACATATGAGAACCGGTTCAACTTTTGTGGACGGTGTGAGCACTTTTATGTAGATGACTGCAGCCATCGCTAGTTGTGACGCATCCGAGAATCCATGTAATTCCACAACTGAACTTTGAGTTGTTTGTAACCACCGTGGAATTGTTATTCTGGCCAGATTTGTGAACTCTTCTCTGATGCTGTACCAACGTTGAGTAATTTGAGGTGGCAAATGCTCATCCCAACGTAATTCATGGAGCCAAAGTTCTTGTAGAAGCCGTTTGGCTCGTATGACTACTGGTGAGAGGAAGCCAATGGATCGAAGATTTGTGCTACCTCTGATGCAATGACTCTTTTTGAAATGTTGTCCTCGCGCTTCAATGCTTTCGACGCAAAGGAGAACATGTCACTTGTTGGATGCCACTTAAGTCCGAGTAATTTGGTTGAGCAGTCTTCAAATGCAATGTGTGACTCATACTTTTCTTTTGGAGAAATGCGTGCCAATACATTCTCGTTATTCGAATGCCACACTGCTAATGGAAACTTGTCCTTGTTGCACAATGATGTGAGTTGCTTTGCTTTGTCGACAAGATGAACTTCAGAGTCAGCTCCTCCAAATATTTCATCAACATATCGTCCATTGGTTAGTGATGGTATGACCAACGGAAATAGATGACCTCCATCCTTAACAAGTTGAATAAGTGCTCTTACTGCTAGATATGGGGCTGCTCTGGTGCCATAAGTGACTGTTTTTGATTGATAAGGCACTTGGTTGTTATGTTCATCGATCCATAAAATTCTCTAAAGATCCCAGTCATTTTTATGTACCATTACTTGTCTATACATCTTTGTGATGTCTGTGGCAAATATGAATCTATGTTGTCTGATCCAAATAAGTACGTCTGTGATGACAAACAATAGTTTAGGCCCTGTATGCATGATGTCGTTGACTGATAAACCTGAAGATATTGGGCTTGAACCATTGAAAACGACTCTCAATTTTGTTGTTTGACTGTCTGGCTTCGAAACTCCACGGTGTGGCAAATAATAATGAACATCAGACGATACACTTGATGCTGGGGCCTTCTGCATGTGTCCAAGATTTTCATACTCAGTCATGAAGTTGTTATACAGGGTACTTAGTTCACTGTTTTATGAAAGACGCTTTTGAAGACGTTGAAGACAAACTTGTGCAACTCTATGTGAATGTCCTAGTTTAGTTGGTGAGGTTGTGAGTGGTATTCTCACAACATATCTTGCTGTGTTGTCACGAGTATGTGTATCGATGAAATGTTGCTCACATTCTTGCTCTTGTTGTGTGAGAGTCACTGTTGCTGTGTCAGGCACTTACTCTTGATGCCAAAACTTTGTAAGCATCATTTGTAATCACTCTTCTTCTTGATATGTTGTGACATGGTGACTAACCACTGATTTGCATGCCACATGCGACGGCCCAATTACCAATCAGCCAAAGATAGAGCATTGGGCAATTGGCGTGTTGTTGTGTCCTTTAATAATATTGGGTTTGATCACCAACCCATACATGTCTGCGCCTAAGATCATGTCTATTGGGCGTGACAGATGGAAGTCTGGGTCAGCTAATGTGAGACCTTTTAATAATCCCAATGCTTCTTATCAATTGAGCTGGAAGGTAAAAGAACAGAAAGAATAGTCAAAATGTGAACAGTTATATTGACAGCGGTAGATGAATGAAATGATCTTATCTGGAATGTTGCAAGACCCTTGGAGTGCGTTACTTGTTGTCCACCAATGCCAATAATTTGGACAGGTGATTGGTTACGTTGAATGTTGAGACTCGTCATAATTTGCTCTGTGATGAATGACACTCCTGATCCTGAGTCAATGAGCAATCTTATAGACAATGACTGGTTGAATGACACAATGTGTGCTAGCGCTATTGGCAGCAACGCTGGTGAATGGCCAACCTGTTGAAAAGGTAAATTTTGATGAGTAGCACATAATAATTCTAATGAATGACTCTTTTTTGCATTTGAAGATGCACCGACTCGCTAATGAGTACTTGCAGATGATGATGACGCTTGAGTAGTGCTAGATGCTGAAGTGCTTGGTTGAGTGCTATTTTCTTGATTACGCTGGGCTGTAAATGGTCGAGGTTCAATGCCTTCAACGTATGCTGTTGTAGCTTGTGGATTCTTGCCAGAGAATCCGTGTAGCATCGTGTGGTGATGTCTCTAGCACTGCTTGCACGACCCTTGACTATGACAATTGGCTGAACTGTGGCGTCCAAGACAGTTGGAACACAGCCTTCGTTGTACTGCCACATGCCCTCGTTGTGCCACAACCATATCACGAAATTTTGGACATGAGACAATGAAGTGTTCTCCATTGTAACAGTCACATGGGTGTGGTGAACTCTTTTGTGGTTGATTGGCATTTGATTGGCAACTCTCTTTGGTGGTTGAGACCTTGTTGATGATGGTTGAGGCCGTGATGCTTTAATGCGTTCACGTGCTCAGGCTTTTGTTTTGAGAAAAGCCAATAAATTGTTAATTCTTGGATAGTCAACAGTTGCCCTCAGTGATGTCTCCCATGCCTCTCGAGTGTGTGTGTCCAGGCGTCTAGTTAAGTGACGGACCAATATACAATCCCACATGGTGGCATTGGAATCTGATGATGATAGCGCTGAGAGGCACTCATCTACTTTAGTAATGAGGTCGTTGAGTGAATCTTATCTGGGATTTGCACATGGGACCCAAATAAGCGATCGAGATATGACGAAATGATGAGGCGCTTATTTTCATATCGATCACACAACTGACCCCATGCCGCATAGAATGACGCTCCTATCATTGGCAATCCTGATATTAATTCGAGAGGCTCTCCTGAAATGCAACTTTTTAAATAATGTAATCGATTGATTGGAGCTAATGCTTGATTGTCAATGACTAATGAAGTGAATAAATCTCGGAACGCTGGCCATGATGCATAATCGCCAGTGTAGGTGGGCAGTGGCATGTGTGGCAACTGTGTGTTTTGGCGTGTCTCAATGAATGTCTCACTGCCTGTTGACGATGATCGTCGCTCTAAATGCTGTTCTTGTGCCATGATTTCTCCCTTGAGACAAGTAATGGTGCGCTTGACCAATGAGTGAAGCCGCTGCACATCCAAATAAAAGTCTCTGGAAAAATAGTCATGACTCAAGTGAGTGGCTGGCCAGGTTGATTGGAAATATGAATGCTCTTCATGAATGCTATCAATGAGTGTCTGCTTAATGAGTCTCTGCTTCACTAGAAATAGCTGCGAGCTATTCTAAATTGGTTTGACCTGAACTTGAAGGCATTGTTGAATGTAATTCATTGATCAACTTCATTCTGTTGATTTGTCCTTGCATGCGCAACGTTAGTTCAGTTGACAGTTCTACTGTAGGTGAAGTTGATCGTGTGACTTTTCGTGAGTGTACATCGAAAGACATTGGCTTGTCTTTCTTTTTTGTCCCTGTGGCACTTGACTTCACTGATGACGCAGGATTATCTGGTTGGAAGTCTGCACAGGCTGCACCATTTTCTATTGTTGGATCAGGTTGTGGTGGTGTGGCACTGAGTTCCACCGTCGGAACAATAAGTGTTTCTACATTACTATTATCTTGATTGGCACTTGGAGATGTGTGCGTGATCTTGGATCTGTTGACATGATGATTGTCTCTTTATGAAATAAATGAACGTGCAATAAAGTTAGTCACAAATGAAAGAAAAGAAAATGTTTGTTGAGTGCACGTGGTTGCACGCAAAACGAACAATATACGAGCACTTGTAGAGTGAGAGAGAAAATGGCGTGATGCGCGCACTCTTGCAAATAATTCTTTTGTAAAATTTAACACGTGGTCGCCCTTGCTTATCCGGCTCGAAGGACCAAAAAATGTATTGTAAATGGCTCTAATTAAATCAGATGTTGGATTTCTTCGGATATTGCAAGTTTAAGGTCCAAGTTTATTATATATATTGGCAGTAGAATGTCAAATAGTGCAAAGAATAATACAATAATGGTTTGTCAATGTGATTGCTCTTGATTATCAAATATGATTGAACTGTTCTGATTGTCTCTTTTCGTGTGTTGATGTGGCACAAATGTAAGGCACAGAAAATGAATGTCTCTAAAATTGTGTGCACAATGTATGTTTATATGTAACTTTCATGGCTTGATTATATTAATTCCGGCACACCTTTAGTTTGACACTTTTGAGTGGTCTTGAGCTATCCAGCTTACCAACACCACGACACTTCAATGCTGATGCACTTTTGTATGACCTTGTAGATGATTTAAGTCAGTTTAACATTGAAAGACACTTTAAATTATATTATAAAGATGAGAGCAAAATTATGCACGTGTGGCTTAGGGTGTTTCATATTTAGGCGATATTTTTTTTTTTTCCGAGCACATTGAAAATCTGATTATTTATGGAAAAAAAAAAATATTCTTTTTTTTTCCATATTTTTTTTTTCCCATAAATAATCAGATTTTCAATGTGCTCGGAAAAAAAAAATATCGCCTAAATATGAAACACCCTAGTGTGGCTCTTGTTGCATTTGCGATGTAAGTAAGATGGCGAAACGCCGGTAGACCGAGAGCGCTCGAGCGTCCCCGAACGCACCCGAAGTCAGTCCCGTCGTCCCGCTACAACTGCATGCTAGTGCACTTAGACGTCGGATGGATGTCGCCATCTTCCGACCTTGGACACTAGCTTATTCTCAAACAATTAGTTTGAGACAAAAAGTATTATTTGTTTAATCAAACGTGTTTAAGTCATGTATATTATGAATAAGCAGCTCATGATCAATATATAAAACTGATAAATAAATGATAATAAAACGAAATTATTATTATTTCGTGGTGTATTGGCTTTTTTATTTAATCGAACACACATCTCTAATATTTTTTTACATTTTTTTTATGAATTATCATTGAACTAATTAATCATATATTCTAAAAAAAAAAAAAAATCACTGAAATATATATTTTATTCTGAACATCAAATATGATGATAATGATGATGATGATGAAATAGAATTGAATGCTTTCCATTTATTATATTTATCATATTCATTTATTTATTGATAACATATATAGGGATCGAATTTACAAAAATAATATAACAAATAAGGTAAAAGAAAAGAAAATGCAATTGTTTATTAAATGTAAAATAAAATGTATCATACAGACTATACTCCGACTTTACGAACAAATCTTTCGATTGTAGAAAAATGAACTGCCTCCAAAAATGTTTGGCGTCCTTATATATTAGTTTGCAGATAGTTGTGTCTTTGTCTCACTCCCGGACACAGTTCTAATTACTTATTTGATTTTACTTCATTACTTCTTAATTATTAATAACTTACTAGGCCATTAGCCTATAGGCAAACTGATCCTTTTCTCAAATGTTAATATAATGTAATTTAGCTATATGCAAACCTATCAGTTATGGACAATTAACAAATGAGATTCTAACGACTGCACTTAACATATGACGACAAGACTACTTAATGATGCTACATCAGTGTATTCACATAGACTGCTCAATCAACATAACTACAAATGAAGCTATTAACAAATATATTTTTAACGATTCTTCAAAATGGAATAATTCAGAATTTCTAATGTCTCATTTATTACTCGTTCTATCGGCATCCTACATATATATAAAGATTGATTATTTTGATGGTGTAAAATAATCGTCAGTGGGCGATCTATCATCATCCTCTATTCTCAATCTTTTATATCAGTATTTTTTTCTTCGATCATCAATAATTAATGCTGCGTATATTCCATTGATGCATATAACGCAGCCTTCGTATGTTCCATATCGATCTGCGTATCTATCGCTCAAGTATAGGATATTATTAATTGTATTTGATATTGGATCATCCACATCAATCCATTCAATTGAAATGTGAACAGTATATATTATTGAAGTCATTCTGAAAAAAATAATATATAAATAAAACTGTTGATTGATCAATTAAAATAAAATTTACAAAGAAAACTAATTTTTTTTTTATGAGGAATAATAGATTTAAAGTTGAATGAAGTTATTTGAAAATGTTTTAGGATATTTATAAAATCAAAAATAATGAGATTTGAAAAAATTAATTAAGGTTATTTACGAATTTTTTTTCTTTAAAAAATTGATAATTCATATGTATATGTACTTACATATTTTTTTTTTTTTATTTTTTCACTGTTTTTCTTACACCGCAATTTTTATTTCTTTTTAATTATTTATTTCAATACATTTTCCTTTTTATATACTTTTTCTTTTTATCATATTGGAAACAATCACGTGTCTTCCTCAACGGTTTCAAATAATATGTAATCTATGAAAAGCTTCATGCTTTGTCTTAAAGAAAATGATTGACGTCATCGGGGGAGGCCGTACGTTAGAGGACCCATATCCAATAAAAATTGGGCATCATGAGGGATGATGCGCGCGCTCATTTCATCCTGTCAATTCTCTAATATATAGATATATTTCAAGGTGGTGCTACTGATTACTTTGTTATCTATATTTGAATGAAGTGGCGCGTGCCATAACAATGTTACCTGTTAACCTTTTTTTCACACCCGTTAACGAATAATGAAAATAGCAATTTGAGGGATAATATGAGGTCATCAGGATAATTATAATGAGGTTTAAAGTAAATATATTATATACTATTTTTGGTTAATATTTTTTTTATTTACAAATTTATAATAAATTTCTCTTGTCAAAAAAAATATTTTTTCTAATAAATTATTTTTTTTTCAAACCGACTTTTCAATTGTTTAACATTTTCACGAGCACAATGGAAGCCCAGCAAATTCTCAAATGTATGATAATTACAATCAGAAGCATACATATTTTTCATTGATGAACATTTATATTTTTCAATATTGATCATTTTCTTCTGCGTATATCCAATAATATTATACAACCATTCTTTCTTCTCAACACCTTTGACATAGATGTAATTCACATCCTTCAAGATGATCTCGAGTATATCACGCAATCTGTCGTATGAAACATCACCATCATCCCAATATATTCCATGGTAATTGCGTATAACCCAAGAATTAATTGCTTTATATTGTCTTGGTAAATCATCCCACTTGCATGGTGGTTGAATAATATACGTGTTCCATGATCATCTTTGTTATCAAGTTGTATCATTGCAAACTCTTTGACAATAAATTCATTGTTTCTCCATTTGAATCCTTGCATATCCACTATTACCTCCATTTGAATGTCGCGCGCGTACCTTGATGCTTACTTGAGGATACTGAACAATATGTTTGAATATTTTGTTCATTTTATACAATCATCCCTACCACTTTTGATTGATTAATATAGTTGTATGAAAATATTATAGTTATGATTATTCATCAAACATTTATTGAAATGTGTTCATAATATTTTTGCGCTAAAATAGACGCATGCGCATTAGTGGATCATCGACCATTTTATCCTCCATGTGAAAAAAATTTATATATCATACATAAGAATCAACCGTATTGTTTCCCGTGTAAAAAAATTTATATGTCATATATGAGAATCAACCATGTTGTTTCCCTTGTAAAAATTGATCTATCATGGATTCCATCGATAATATGCAGTACTATAGTACATGAGAATCAACCATGTTGTTTCCCATGTAAAAAAATTTATCACGCTATAGTCCATGAGAATCAGTCATATTGTCTCCCCGCGTAAAAAAAATTTTGACTGATCATAAATTCCATCGACAATATGAAAAAATTTATATATTATGCTATAGTACATGAAAATTAGCTATATTATTTCCTTAGTGAAAAATTGACGGATCATGAATTTCATTGATAATATGTAGTGCTATAGTACATGATAATCAGCCATATTGTTTCCCTCATAAAAATTGACAGATCATGAATCCCATCGATGATATGTAGTACATGAAAATTGGCCATATTATTTCCCGCGTGAAAAATTGATGGATCATCGATAATATGCTGTACTATAGTATGATAAAAGTTATACATCACGCTATAGTACGATATATTGTTTTCGGTCGGTGTGAAATATGACGAGACAATTTGAAATACATAACACTCTAGTACATGAATTCGAAATACATCACACTATAGCACATGAAAATGTGAAATATGGCGTGAAAATTTGAATTTGTATCCAGAACATAGCCCATCACACTACTAATAACAAATATAATTATTTAGCTAGCCCATTACCGTATTTTATGCACTTGGCAATACAAATCGATATCAATTCTTTTTGTGAAGTAGTTTAATGAATTATTCAATGAATTACACATATTTATAATCAAATAAATTCATATAAGAACTTTGCGCTCTCTTTTTCTTTTTATTGTAAATGTTTTTTGACTAGATATCATTCCTTTTTCTAGTAAAAATAAAATCATTGAAAACGAACTTTATGAAGGTAATATACATTTTTCGAATTTCAATCAAGAAACAAAAAGTATAGACATATTTTTTTCCTCAAAAATCTATCGTTTTTTCGATATTTCCCAAATTATAGTAGAAGTTATTCGAAATTCTCAAAGAATGAGGGAACATAAAAGAAAGAAAGGACAGATATCGCTGTCTCAGTGTCAATACATTCTTGATTTAAAATACAATAATCAATCAATTGGATAATTTCATGCAACAAACCCATCCCTGTTATATTTTGAGTATGAAAAATACAAGGATTTTTTTCAAAAAAATAAAACATATTTAATAGATAAATGGTATTCATATTTAGTAAGGAACCTCGAATAGCAAACCGTGGATTTGTTCAAATGGCTCCCATTGAAAATGGTTGTTATTGAAAGAAATTCGGGACAAAATTTGAAATGGCAATTTTCAATTCTTACAATACAGCTATGAATTATCCAAATTATTCCTTCATTTTCAAATATTTTGAAAACCAGAATTTAACAAAATTTTGAGATTTCCCGTGTGCATTGAATTCGGTTCGGTGATTGTATTGAAATAAATTTCACTAATAAAAACCACGTAAAATTCATTAGTGTTCTAATTAAGTGAGAAAAATTTCATCCATTTTCACATCATGATACCCTCAAATTATTTAATTGATTATCACAACTGAGGAATATTCCATTAGTTTATGTGAGGAGAATAAAAAGAAATTGTATTATCATATTTACATAACAAAAAGCTTTGTCGTTATTATGGAAATCATGCATTATCTTTGTTAACTTCGTTGTATGATTGTCAAATATGTGTAGTTATTTTGGAAATTGAAAGTATAGTATCTTTTACTTCAGAATATGTGTATTCGTCTTTATGAATGCGGTTCAATTCTGTTTTTGGCTCATGCATTCATTTCAAACGGTTATATTTATGATGGCGTATTTGTTAACTTATGCAGATGAACGATCATATAATTTATCGAATGCGATCCATCTGATGATCTTACTCAGGATAATTAAGCTATGTATTTTCGGCTATGATTGAATACTGAATCATAAATATCCATAATAGGGGTTTGGGAAAGTAGTTTTTCGAATTTGTGTATAGTGTTATATTAATTTCATAATTCAAAAACAATGGAAATTGTTTTCTGACAGAATATGCTTTTTTTATTACTAGAAATTCAATGCTTATTTCTGCAATCGAATATTCTTTACTAATCGGCGAGAGAAGTTTAATCTTTTGTAACATGCAAACACGAATATAATTGATCCAATAGAATATCAATAAGTCTATATCAATACACTTTTGTGTGGGATAATGATCTTTCCGTATCATTTCCGAAATCGATTCGAAGTTTCAACATTCAATTGTGTGATGTACATATGCTAATTGCATATGATAATGATAGATACGATAGTTTCAACTGTATCAAGCTATATAATTATATTTATAAAATGTAATTATTGGAGATGAAAAGGTGCTTATATTCAATGAAAATATTGAAAGAAAAAAATTGAATTAGATTTTTTCATGTTAGTCGAACAAATGATAATTTATAAAATTGATTCAAAGTTCTAACATTCAAGTGTGTGATATTTGTAGATTTTTTTGAATAATATTTCATGTATTTTTTACTTATATCAAATAAAAACATTGGATCAGCGTTTTCATGACAGTTGAAAACTGTGGTAACTGTAGTAACTCATCATCTCCAAAAATTTCCAAATTAGTATTGAAATTGGCCGCCAGAGTTATAGAGAAATGATAATAATCATAATTTTTCATGTTTCTTGATATTAATTCTGACTAGTGTTAAAATTGACCGCCAGAGTAGAGGAAGAATGAAATCAATCATGAGAGAGAAAGACAAGCTCATAGATACAACGTGCGTTAGGAGAAGGCAGTTGCAAACTTGCAATAATAAAAGCCAAAACAACAGGAAGTTTCAGGAGTATGAGATAGATATTACAGTATAGATTAAAGAGAGACAAGTTCATAGTATTATACACATATTTAATAAGGATGCCGAGCCGACGACGACGATCAGGACAATTTTTCTCATCATGGAAATCGTGAGTTTTTAACTTCAACTCAATATATCTTACGTAATACGGAACGTAGGAAAAAAATGAAATCAGTTTTATGATATAATTTGGACACGAGCTTCCAATTGCGCCCATTATTCTTCTACTAAATTTTGTGCATATATGAGATCTCATCATAATGGTCTCTTGAAACTCGGACTTTAGCGTGAAGATACACGATACGTATATCTGGCTCCGCAGTATACTTGGCGCGAGAAACTACCGTATCTTTTGATAGAAATAGAGAGAGTAATAGAAATAGAAATATAAATATGTTATGATGTGGTGGCTTGCCACACATCGAAAAATATTAAATTTATTACGGATTTACGGAAAAAAATAATTTAAAATAGTAAGTATGTACGGTAAGAGCGTATAGATCGTGAGAAGTGGGAGCAGCAGCAGTACAGCAAGGCTACAGAGGAGCACGAAGATCTACGGACGGCGCCGAGCGAGTCGAAAGAAGAAGCAGCAGACGTTGTTACAGATTATTTTAAATGGAAGATGAGTCTATAGTAAAGTAAATTGCAAAACCAGAGTAGCATATTTAATAGATGTACATAGTAGTTTACTTCATGATCTCAATGTTATTGTAAGAAATTTTATTTGGACATTTGAACTCAAACAGTAATTATGCAGTATAGTTTGTTTTGATGATATTATGTGGATTGTATTTCGCTCATTTCTGAATTCAACAAATGATCAAACAATTTAAACTTCAAAACAGTAACTGATGTGCAATTTGTTATATGCGACGGTAAGTTGTGCCAGAAATATACACTTTGTATGTGAAATGAATTTTGATAAGTATTAGTACGATGATGTGGCATATGAAAAATTTCATTATTAAATACTCTAGAAGATGAGCGAACTTGCAGATTCTTCTTTTGAAAAATGTCAATCAAATATTGCGGAGCATCATTTTGAAGTATATTGTAAATTATGATTCCCATGAAGTATTGTCGTCGATTCTTTACATTCAGCCATTTTAGTTGTAGGCGATAGGGTTTGATGTGTGTATCACGTTTCAGATCGAATATAAATCTGATAGCTGGGTTGATGAGTCTCTGTAGCTTATTATCATTTACTTTGGTGCAATCATTATATACAGTACAACAATAATCCATGAGGGGAAATATCAGTGTTTTGACTAACTTGATTCGCAATAATCTAGGAAGTGAATTTTTGTTAGATTTTAGGCGATGCAGTGTCGAGTGAATTTTTGACGAAACGTATGATGTATTTTTCGTCCAAGTAAGGTTTGAAGAGATGATGACTCCCAAGTTCTTTGTATGATCTACATATGGTATTGTTTGACCATTTATCATGATTGGTGGTAACTGACCATAATTTATTGCATTTACATAATACGGACTACCTATAATAATGATTTTAGACTTAGCTAAGTTTAACTTTAGGTAGTGTTCGCGTGCAAAATTGGCAATTTCGTTAATATCTGCTTTGATATCATTTAGCGAATTAATTAAATTTGATGGCCATGTATCGAGGTAAATTTGCGTATCATCTGCATATACAATGTGTTTGGAGAAGTGAAGTTTTGCACAAATGTCATTAATGTATAGCATGAAAAGTAGGGGACCTAGTACTGAGCCTTGAGGTACTCCAATGTTGACATTAGTGCTTTGTGAATGTGCATTAGTAATGCTATCAATAACTACCTGGGTTCGTCCAGTTAAATAAGAATATATCCAAGATAGAGATTTATCACTGATACCTAATTGGGCTAGTTTAACCAATAATAGTGCATGTGGTACAGTATCAAACGCCTTACTAAAATCAAATAACACCAGTATGGTAATTTTTCGTTCATCAGCTGATTTACGAACATCATGGCAAAGTTTCAGCAACGCAGTCTGTGTGCTGTACGATGTACGATACCCCGACTGGTAAGGGTCAAAGTTATTTGTTGACTCAAAGTGATGCATGATCTGTTTATGTAATAAAGGCTCAAAAATTTTTGAAAATTCACACAGATTTGCAATAGGGCGTGTATCCTTTGGTGATTTTGGTGTCAAAACCTTCAATAGTGGCTTAAGATAGGCTCTCTTCCAGCTGAACGGAAACGTTGATTCAGTAATGCTGTTGTTAAATATCTCAAGTAATATCGGCGAAAGTATATGTCCGAGTTTCTTTATAATAAACGGCGATAATTGATCAGGCCCCATAGTGTAAGAGTTGGAGAGTGTATACATTAAGACTTGATGCACATCAGGTAGTTCCATCAGATCAAATAAAAATGTTGGTGAATCGTTATTGATTTTGCTTATAGCATGTGTTAAATCATGTGCCGAACAAGGTCTTGTAGATAATGAGTCACCAGCATAATATTGCGAAAGTTGATCACATGTGAAAAAGTGTAATGGTGAAAGGTTTTTTGCGTTCACTAGACCCAAAGATGAAAGTTCACGCCACATCCTAGACTGGTCAGAAATAGTGCTGAGTTTGTTGTAGTAATATTCATGTTTGGTCCGACGTAATTCAAGCTGTAGTTTACCTCTAAATTGTCTGTATATCTGGAAATGAAAGATAGATTGTGTTCTACGAGCACGCTTATGGAGCTTATCTCGACATCTAATCTTATCTTTAAGTGCTTGCGTTATCCAATGTGGTCTACACTTTGTTACTGAAAACATGGTAATCGGTGCTAACGTGTCGAGTGCATCATTTACAGCAGTTTCAATTTTTTTCACAGCCATGTCAATATTGCAAGTAAGTTGTCGGTGAGGTTGAGAGTTATCAAGCAATTTATGCGTTTGTTCACGGATCAGATTATTAAGTTCTGTTTCGTCAAGGTTAGCATAATTATGACGTTTGATTTGCCTTGCCATGGATGGAGCAGATGAGTATTGATAATGAATGGATACAAGATCATGTCCAGCTATAAAAGGCACATCTGATTTATTGTAATGTAGAACTTTCTGTGGATCATCAACTAAGAAAACATCTAATAATGAGTCGGACGTTGCTGTGTGGTGTGTTGGGTCATTCCCAAGTATGTGAAGCGAGTGCGATGTGGCAAGGTCACGCAGATATTGTGCTTCGAACGAGTTATCATTTAAATTGCAATTTAAGTCACCTGCAATAATAATATTCTTATAGTAAGGATAAAGTTATTGAAAGCATTCACAAAGTTGTTGAAAAGCACCCCTTTTGGACGTCTATACATGCTCACAAATAAAACATTTTCATGCATTCCATCATTCAACGAGAAAATTATATATTCTGGATCATTAAGATTGTCATTTGGAGAGAGTTGAAGAATTTTAGTTTTTAGAGATGCATGAATATAACAAGCAACCCCTCCCCCTCTGGCAAGTGTACGATCATTCCTGATGAGATAGTAGTTCTCAAGTTGTACAGTAGAATCTATTATAGTTGGTTTAAGCCACGTTTCAGAAATGGAGATGATGTGGTATAAGTTCTCAGCTGCATGTACTCTCAGTAAGTCCATATGTGCGTGAAGTGAATTAGCATTGAATTGTGCTACTAAAAGTTTAGATATTGATACGTGATTGGTAGTAATGGTGTTGAAAGGTGTGGATAGTCAAGACGACTGCAACTCATCAAGATCTGCAAGCACTTTAATATGAATTCTATCAGAATTATCATGTATACGAACATAAATATTACCTTGTTTTATCCATACATATTTAAATTTTTTATTGTGTGCAATTTCTTTCACACGTTTGTGAAGATCATGTGTGTGGGAATCAAGAAACTCATTAATAAAAATCTTTCCATTCAATTCTGTATCGAAAACCTGTTTAATTATCAGCTCGCCATGATGTCTTTTTTTATTGATTATGTGTTCAGCAATCTGTGGTGATTTAAACGTTACAATTAGTGATATTTTGGTAATTGTAGGTGATGTACTAACAGTTTCATCGCGTTTCTTTTTAACTACACGAATATCAAGAATGTCATCAATCTGATTCGATGCTTCAATAGCTCGAAGTACTTTGGATATTGCTAGGGAAGGATCCAATGCATGTGATTGTGGTATACCTGTGAAAATGATATTAGAAGACGCCGAAGATTGAATTGATACATTAGTTGATTGCAGTTTTTCCACAATATTGTTGAGTACTTTATTTTCTTCACAGAGTCCACTCAGACGAGTAGTAAGTACGTCATTGTGTTGTTCTAATTTATTGATGCGAAAGTCATGTTCACCGAGGGTTTTCATAATTTTTTTGATGTCATTCAATTTAGCATTCATCTCAGTCTGGCATTTAGTTTGTTTATTCACCGTGGTTGTTAACTGTGACATGGAATCTGTCAATCCTTTATTGAATATTGCTTGCTGTTCAATGAATGAATTTAATATTTTTTCAAGTGATGAAGGTTGATCAGTTTGAGATATTGTTGCTGCTGGAGCATTTGTAAGTGGTGAAGTTAACGACATGGTACGCTTTGTAGTTTGTTCATGCGATTGCTTGTTAGAAGTAACATACGAACTGAGTTTAGATTTTACACAGCATGAATTTACTTGTTTGAATGATAAATAAATGAGACTGCAACTAGGGTGGAAATATCGTTGACAAATGTCACAATAGCGACTATTTAGTACAAGTGGTTGTTTACACTTATAACATAACATTTGATTTTAGTGTAGTGTTACCAACTGACTAAATTGAATTATAAATAAATCAGCCTGCGTGTTATTTGGTGCTAGTTTAATGTTACTAATATCGATCGAGTAAATTACTAGTGAAATGGCGCTAGTGTGATATGTCGATGATCAATCAATAAATATAGCGACAGTAATTGGACGATAGCATAGATATAGGCAACGTCTCAGCCGGTAACTAATAGTTTCAAATCACCAGCGTTGCGCAAAAAAATGCGCATCGATAAGCACAGCCCCGTGTAATTTGTAGGTTATGATGGAGTCAGTATTTTAACATTAATATTGTAAAAAAGATCCAATGACACCGATGTTAACTTATGTATGAAGTCAATCGTCACACTGCAACCAGTACGGCTCAAGATACAAAAACACCTCACAAACGTTCAAACACCGTTAAAAACTATGCACTATACAAGCACAAACGCTATACGTCATTTCAAAGCAAGAGAGGTGAGGTATAGTATAAATTGAGTGAATGTCCGGAATTATTAATAAAATGCGTATACAGTATTTGAATGTATGAGTGAATTGAATATTGTTTGTCCGAAAAATTATTGTCGCACCGCCGTAAAGATGTCAATCATCACGGCTTAAATTATTACGAATTATCACTTTATTATTCCATTTGTTAAATCAAGGAAGACATTTTCATCATCATTATATTACTCTTCATCCGGGTTGTTCATACGATCATTCAATGAACTTAATATTATTTTCCAATATTCAAATTGCTGCGAATATATTCAATTTTGTTGTTTAAGATTTCCCCGATAATCTTTTCAGCCAATTCCAGGCAATAGAGGTGGCATCCCTTCAGCAAGGACAACGATAGCGGTGGCTGATTTCAAAGGATGAAATTGAGTGCCGTTACAATGTATATGTAGATGTTCATAGATAAGTATGTAATGGAACATGGAACCATGCAACTCTGAGGAGAACATTGAAAATAAATAAAAAAAAAACAAACAAATATTTCGAAAATAACCATAAATAGTAAAAGTATTTATTTTATTTTTCACTTATTGTTCCTATTTATATAAATACAATTAATTTTGTGAATTTTTCGGTGGCTAAATTTGAAGTTCGAAACTTCGAATTTTCAAAATCGAATTTCACACCTCAAACTTCTATCTGAGAATACTACCGTAGAGTCATCTATGTGTCATCAATGGTAATTTCAGTTATGTTCCAGATAATGTGTTGGGTATATCTAGTTTTTATTTCTGCCAAAGGATACTTTTTTACGCTTCATTATTATTTGATACTAAAATATAAATTATTACCATAATTTATTGACAGAATCTTTATTGTAAAGGTTGTCTCTATTATTCAACAATAATAGTAAGTATGACAATTATTATAGTATATTGTAAAAATAAAAATGAATTTTCTTGTAAGTTTAAGGTTAGGAAAACTTTTTTTCAAGGTATTTTTTATGAATTAATCGATGAGTAAGTGATATTTTTTTTACAGATATCAAGATAACTGAACATGCTAAAAATACCTTGTTATTCTCCTGATGAGGTTTATCATCGCTTAAAAAATTCAAATTTTAGAGTAGATAATAATAAATATTTACCGTACAATAATCATATTTGAGGCAGAGCAGCGGAGTTACTGCCGGGAATGGTTTGGAATTATGTGTGGCTGTATGTCACAGAAAATCAGAACAATGTATCAGTCAGAATTAATGAGCCGATACAACGAAGAAAAAAAAATGAGAGAAAACTGACTGACAATTCTAATTGATCAATGGAAAAAAAACTGAAAACTTTATTACCAATTCGAGAGGTCATCCATTTGACAGCATCCGAATAGAGGAAGTTGGGTCTCAAAACAAAGACTTTTGTCGATTGTCGCGAGTATAAAATTTTTGAGCCTGGTTGGACTGACAAAATTTACAATTGTATATGACATCATTTTAAACTTTCCTGTCTTTGTGTTTTCCAAACCCCGGAAATAACAAGATACGATAATATATTTCTGACTATTAAGGGTGTTTTGATGAAATCCATATTTATAGTACGGAAGATTCTACAGATGACGGCGTAGACCTCCATGTTTTTACCTGTGATACCAAAAATATAAAACATGAAAAAAGAGACAGCTTCGTGGAGATACTCGCAAAGAAATTATTAATGAAGTTAATCGCAAATCAACCTATTTGTAGAGGTGTGAAAAAGCTGACGAAAATGACGAATCTGCAGATTTACCAAACGAAGGTACACTGCAAAATGCAAAATATACAGAGAAGAGAAAATGATTACACTTGAAAACTTTTTTTCATTCAATGTTAGCTGTTGAAGATCTGAAAAGTTATCCAAAATACTCTGAATCTCTTCGTGAAATTTGTTCAAATAAAATGTATGTAATATATTGGCTACCGGAACAAATTTCATTGTACAAATTATTAATGAGAAGAGACCCGATGGGGAGTATTTTCATTGAGGCCACTGGAAGTTTGATCCGCAGTTTATCAGCGAATGATAATCCCAAACAAGTTATATCATATTATCAAGTAATAACTAGTTACCAAAAATCATCGCTTTCACTTTTTCAATTAGTATCTGAAAAGTTGTAACGATCTGTCGTCCGACTGTCGAATGACAGATACTCTCGGAGAAATGCCTCTAAACTCAGCTGACTTGCCAGGATTCGTGACTGGGTAAGGGTGAGAGAATCGTTGAACAAATTTACGTTTTTCGTTCAGGTTCTTCCCTATGACGGTGAAGAATTCTCTTTATTCGATGTCTTAGGTCTGGATACGATACTGTGGTTCTATGCGCTTACAGATATTTTACAATGCTTTAACAGGTTATTATCTTTCGTTTTTAATCGTGTATCGTACGCGGTGTTGCACTATACCTCGGTTGTAGCCAATCGAGCTATAAGTGTCCGGTAACGTGACACCTCGGTTGTAATCAATCGAGAAATATACCTCGGCTGTGACCAACCGAGCTATACATGTCCGGTACTTATTCTTTAGATGCTGCTGTTGTAACCAATCGATCAGCACCCGTAGCAATGGAATATCTCGATTGTAACCAATCGAGTAGTTTTCCCAGGTCGACAAAACTATACTTACGGTGGTCCGTGCGAGGACTGAACGGTAACTAACAAATTCTGGTGGTTGCTACACTGAGCAAACGCCGGTGCGCGAATGAATCCACAGTCCGGATCGCGCGGTTATATACCCGCCAGCGGGCCTCCCCCACTCTGTTGCGGATGCACAGCGGCGAAGCGTGCATCTCCCACTGCGAGGACGGTGTGCGTAGCAGGAATCGTTTCCCACCACAGCTCTCGAGATCGACGCTGCTGGGCCTAGGTTAAAATCCGGTCAGTAGGCATTTTTTTTTATTTCCCATTGACGTCGCCCATGCCAGTGCGTTATTCCACCGGCACAGATTAGCCGTGGGATTTTTGATGTTCGTGTGACTTCGTCCCAAACCATCATTCTAACACATTGGCCTATTGGATGAAAGAATGGCTAAGATGTGACATTGAAGCCCCAAAACAAATAGTCACTGATTTTTCGTTGACTCTACTTGATGCTGCATCATTAGCCTTCTATAATATACCTTTGAACCAATATATTGATGAATTTTATAGTAATATAGTTAATAGCACGCCGATTAACAAAATAACTATTTTATGGATTGATGTAGTCCATTCATTTGAATTCGTCCCAATGTGGCTTTGTTTTGACAAGAAGAATGGCTTTCAAAAGAATTTTTATTCAAGATGCCTCAACTTATTACGCAATTCTACCTGTTTCAAAATTTTCAGAAAAATTCTGATGGCACTACTTACTGTAGCTTACTCGGATTATTAAAATAACAATGAAAAAACACATGTTTTCAACATAGATGATTATTATTGAATTCAATGAAAACTGGATCAGATAATAATCTACCGGAATTCCCGAACGACCATTTGTTTGCAGATATGTCAACTGTAGATGAAAAATTTAACACGAAATCAGCTATAGAGCCGAAAATCCTGAAGTAACTAGGCCGATCAAAAAAGACTTGGAAAATCAAAAATTTGAATGTAGTATTAGTATGAAAGATCAAATTCCTAATGAGTATGGTTTCAAAGACTTTTCTGCAAGACTCTTACAGCTGTGTGAATATTTCATTCCATGGGCAGTACAACACTACTCTTCAGATCTCTACTTTTCATGTGAATTACTCATCAGAAGTAAGAATTTGGGGAGTGGAGGTGAGAAAGTAGAGTAGAGGTATTCGGGAGTATGTTGATTTCAAAGTGATAATATGAGTTTAGACTTAGGCAGGAATCTTGAAAAGTAGAGATCTGAAGAGTAGTGTTGTTATACTGCCCATTCCATGGAATGCTATTATTATACCACAATTATTCTACGACAACAAAAATGCAGATGTCGCCTCGGTTGCAACAGCAAGTTCAGCAATCAGCGAAGAGTATTTCCAAGATGTCAAAAATCAAGTATTTTGTAATAGCAAAAATAACTCTCTTGTCGTTTTTTTAAAGATTCATTTATATGCCTCAAGTGAAACCATGAAATTGCTTGCTGCTATCGATAATAAGCATTCTGAAAAAACTGCTAGTAATATTGACACAAATCTTAACGAAGAATATAATGAATTGATCACTGATATTTCAAAGACTCAAGAAGATGAAGATGAAGTAGAAAAAAGTGAACACCAGTCCAAATCTTCGACATCCATGAAAAATCAACAATCTGAGACAAATATACAAAGTGGTACATTTGATGTTGGAAACATCTCAGTCGACTTACGTATACACGTCTCATCAGCAGAAACAATTTATTTTTCTCTCAAATCGAAAGACTCGTTTCAAGCAGTTTTTGATTACGTTAATAATATACTGCAAAATCAAAATTTAGCTTCAAATAGTCTAAGGGACGATGTGAGTATTATAATGAAAATTGAGAAAGTGGATAATTTTGATAATAATAGTGACTGTGATTTAGAAATTAGTGTTGCTGACTCATGTACGACACATTATGGAAAAGATGATAATCAACTGAGTCCAAGAGAGACTGACCAATTAGACGGAAATATAATCAAAATAATTCAAGAACCACCTACGATGTTTGATAATTTTACATCTACGCCAAACAGTGACAGCATTGACCGCAATAATTTGATGAAATTGTTGAATCCTACAAATACTGAGAACCGTGACCAAAATAACGCAAATAATACTCTTGTATGTGAAAATAATTATAGCTATTTGAATTTACAAGATGAATGGGGAGGATTACTGAAAAATAAGAAACCTAGACATCATTCAAAAAGAGAACCAGATATTGGAAATATACATAAGCGACCAAAATCAAAAAAAAAAAAAAATGAAAAAAATACCTTCATTAAATAATAAGAATTGTTCAAAACCAATACGAACGAAGCAAGGGCTAGTAAAATTGTGGAATACATGCTCTGTTCATTCAGCTCTGCACTGTATACTTGTAAGATACATTGATCGATACACATATCATAACTATATAGACAATAATAATCCAGAAGTCTTGGAGATTATTAAACTAATTTCGTTGAAAGATATAAATAATGAAGTTTATGAGAAAAAAGCAAATCTAATTTTCCAATGTAAAGAAATCAAGGACGGAGCATCAGATTGTAACTCGAACTTAAGCAAAACAGTTCACCAAATGTTTGCTAAAGTTCCTCCTTTGACAATTAATTCAAATTGCTCAACGTGTAAAAGGTTGAGCACAACTATCTTACCTGTGATAGCTCCACATCTCGAACCACTTTCAAACTATGGAATACAAGGCCTCCAACAATCTATATTTAAATATGTAGAGTTATATGTACGTCGATGTAAATAATGCAATGCTAGAGATATTATAAATTTTTTACCCGGCAACCATTTATTTATAGATTTTGAAGTTTTATTTACAAATTTACGTAATGACGACAACACCAAAGAAAATATGCATCACAGCTTTTCATTATTAGACATACCAAAGGAACTGAACGTGTTGGATTATACTCTTATGTTAGTTGGTGCAATAGAGCATTTAGATATTAATAGTGACTGTCACTATCGATCATACCTCCGTCGATTAATCGGTAAATGGGAGTTTCACAATGGAATATCCAGTAAGTCGAAGAAGAAAATGGTTCTAAAAAAGAAAATAACGAAAAACAAAAATATACATATGTTGTTTTATGTGATAAAATAAATAATAATGTAAATATATGTTTTAAATTTCTAAATATTGTAAAAGCGCTTAGTTTTCTCCCTGAATCAAGATATCTCCAACGTTACCTTGTTGTTTGTCCACCAAAAGGATGCCACCACGATTGCCTGAAATGGCTTGAACATCATCGGGAAAATCTTATACAAGATAACGAAACAATAAGACTCGCAGCAAATCATAAGAGAGAAATTAATAATGTATTTCATTTAAATAATAGTAATGAAAGAATAATGGTTGTATTTGAAGCAATTCCACAAAAAGAAATAATAGTTATTGAACTTGAATAAAATATAATGATTTGATTGAAATTACTTTCCCAACTCTCAATACCAATAATAATAATAACTAACATATTTTTAATCCTGATGATTAAACAATGTTCCGGACAATAATAATCAAATTATGAAGAGAATAGTGAAAAAATCCGAAAAATAATAATTTTGAAAATAATACAAATGTCTTTTTCGACGCAATAATGAAATACAATGAATGTTCTTCGCTTGAACGATTAGATTAAATAATAACTTCTTAATTTCGGCCGTGAATATTGACAGGTCTACGGCTGCGCAACTATTTCACTATTTCCTTCTTATTCTTTTGGTCCATTTATTGTCTTAATACTAAACAATGTTCATCTACTATGTCATTATCAGTAATATTAACCAATTACTAGTGTAATATTTAATCGTTGCGCTGTGGACTAGACGACCATAACCAAACAATGGTGATTCCCCACGTGTCAATACACAAGTACGTCTGTTCGGTCACGATTTGAATTATTATTCAATCTGTGGATTCTTTACCTTTTTTCGCAGTTTCACTCTCTCTCGTACACTGTTGCAGAGAAATTCTCTATAACTATTATACTTTGTCACGCAAATATTCACGTTAACTCACTCTCAACAATGCTTATTAATATAATTATTACTTTCGCACATACGCAGATACACGCATCTCTCATACTCGAGGTCCGCCGTGGAAGTGATGTCCAAAATGGCTTCTTCCGTATTTTTCCCCTTCCCAGCATCACCGTAGTAGGCAATTTATAGTCCAATAAGTCAAAATTGTATCCGTCATGATCCATTTTTTTATTTATTACGTATTCGTTGAATTCAAATTATAGAATAATTAGCAATCATTTGATTGGTTGACCAATATTCATTTAATTCTGCCGCCAACATCGACCATCTGGTTTTACTGATTCTGTTATCCCATTGGAGAATTTCGCATATGCAAGATGGTCGCTTCACTACTCGAGCGCCACCTTTGCATGATCGTCGCCACGCTCACATAGTCGTCGCCTCAAGTGTATTGAATTCATTGACACTTAGATCATATTGAGGTTAACCCATGCTGTGTATTTGTCGTGAGTGTCATTGTCGTTTCTTTTATATCATTCTCTAGTGCTGTTGGATATTCAATTGGATCCGGATATTTTCTTATCAAATGTTTGCTGCTCATTCTGATTTTATTGCTATTTATTTCGTTTGCTACTATAATTGACTAATGATTGGGATGATGGCATGGCTCTTATTATCTGGATGTCTCTATGCTGGGCTTGTATCCTTGATTGTAGCTTCAAATCCGCGGTGAGACTATTTCAGTATATTCTCATTCATTTTTACATTTAATACTCATTTACACTTTTATTTTAATCTTACATATTTTATTTTCTCCACAGCGCAACGATAATATAAGAGAAAATATGATGGGTGGTGAGCTACCACATCACAATATATTGTAACGGCGCTCGGTTTCGTCCCTCAAAACTTTGCCACCATTATCGTTGTCCTTGATACAAGGGATGCCACCTCGGTTGCCTGGAACGGCTATAGGTCACCGAGGAAACCTTTTTAAATAGAATACAAGATAATATATTCTCACAGTAAATAATCTTCAATGTAGTAGTAACGATATTTATTTAATTGTTATAATGAAAAATCCGGATGAAAAAATAATAATAATTGAAAATATAATGACTCGAAAATTTTATGATTCTAAAAATTAATAATGTCTTTCTTTTCTGCTTTAAATAATAAAATGAAATAAAGATTCTAATAATTTAGGCCGTGACGATTGACAGGTCTACGGCAGTGCGACAATAGTTTACACTCTCTCCAACAATATTTATTCCACTCATGCCTTTCACTCAACATACTTATCACGCAATTGATCACACAATTCATTCCTTATTATTATAATTCTATTCATTCGAATATTCCAGTGTTAATTAATGGGGAACATTTTATCCGGAGGGGTTTATTATTTTCTCAATTAACACTTTCATACTTATCATATCGAACGAACAACTTTAACAATAATGAAACCGGACATTCACTCAATCCATACAGCGTACTTTTTTAAACAATATTTAATAGTTATTCTCCCGACAATTATTCTTCCGGACACTCATTTTCCACTGTCTTTAATCACACGTTTCACTGGAATCTCGTGCACAGCAGCAGCTTCTTTACTTCCATATCTCTCCAATTTTACTCATTTAATATTGGATCCGGATAATTCTTCTCTTCGATGTTAATAATCATGGACTTGATTTTATTCAGTGCCGTGGCTGTTGAATGACTGCATAAATGGTTGACGATGGTGGCTCGCCATGTGCCGATGCAAAAGTACGTCTGGTCCCACACATTTTGAGCCCGTGAATTAATCCAATTCCCCGGCTGACAATATTATGCATCGCTCGTTTTCTTGGCAATAACATAATTCATCGCTTTTTGAGGATGTTTTCTTGGCATTATTTCGCGTTTTCCCACGTTCCACACATCTCCAGCTCACTCTTCAATGCACACACTACATATTCTCGCCGTCTATCTTTTTCTCTTTTTCACACGCCTCGTGGTCACGGCGCCCACCATGGCCGTCCTTCCACACCTTACTCTCTCGGCGTTCGCCTTTCTCCCCCCTCCGAAATTTATTTTCGTTTCTATCCACGCACGTGCCTCGCTGCGTCGTCTCTCTTGTTCTTCTTCGGCATCGTCCGTGCATCCTCGTGCCCGCTGCTCCCACCGCTCTCACTTGCACTCATCCGTCCATACTATATTCACACTATTTCATACATTTCCATCCGTATTATAATATTTCTTGATGTGTGGCAAGCCACAACATCACAATATATATACACATAAATTTATTGTTTCAAGTTATTCATTTTATAAGTACTATACACGCCCATCTCATGGTTCATTATATATATATATTGTGAGATGCGCCCTGCCGACTCGTCAAAAACAGGAACGCACTCAGAAATTTACCTTGATTTTGTAATTAGATTTGTCCTCGTGAAAGGGATGCCACCCCGATGACCTGCAATGGTCTAAGATTTCGGGGGAATCTAAAAATATTGAATAAACAGACTCGCGTATTTAAATATCGTGATGAATTATAATATTATTTATTATTAGACAAAAATATAATGGAAAAGAAATGAATGCGCCTTCAATGGCAAATAATAAAGAAATGTTTAAATAATAATTACACTTAGGTCGTAGGAGTGACGGGTCTACAACGATACGATACTCTATATCAATTATTGACAAGATGAGTCTTATTATTTCTTACTTAAATATAACCGGATACTCTTCATATGATACTTTAATATCGCGTCGCGCTGTGGATTTGTTCGGTTGAGCGGTAACAATGGCGATTCGACACGTGTCGATCCAATACAATAATCGATCGTTCACGTATCGAATCAATGAATACTTAGTTTACTCACGCCGCTATCCTTCTGCTCTCGTCTCTTACTACGATGACGACAATATACGCCAACAATCTTAGACGAATCTCAACACACGCTAAACTGCACGTAATTACTTTTTTATTCACGCGTTACAATATTTTTTCGCACTAATTCGTACTTTTATTCGCTATGATATCATTCACTCTATGCACACACAACCTTCATCCTCAAGGTCCGCCGTGGAAGTGTTCATCAATGGCCGCTTCCGTCGTCTCCTTCGCTCAACCATGACCACGTTACTCAATTATTACCAAATAAGTCAAATTAATTACTACTTTGTTACGTAATTAATTGATTGGTTCAAATTCAAATGCCGAATTTTCTTATTGGTTGAATTAATTGTGATTCAACCTTAGCGCCGGATTTTCAATGATGGTGGCTTTATTGCTGGCCCAATATTGGGGCGCCATCTCTCTCATACTCCTCACACCAATGTTTGGTTGAGTATTTTATCGACCCATTTATCGACCGGATTGACTATTTGTTGACACTCATCAAGAAGTATGGTTATGTTCGTTGTTGTGTCATAACGTTCAGTGTCGTAAATAAATGATTTTGAATATATTGTAGTGTAATACATCAACTTTATTGATTCATTTGGTTGATTGATTTGTTTATCCGGATTTGATTATTTATGATGTTGAGTATTGGTTGGTCCATGGCCGGACGATTGGTTAACTCTTTTGATGTTCGTTGATCCGGATCGTTCCAATTGTTGCAGGTGAAGTTCTCGTTCATTACCTACATTCATTCATTCATTCGTTATTAATTATTTATTATTAATCTATATCTTTTTGTTTCCACAGCGCGACGTATCTTTATGATATTCATTATAATTAAAGATGTGATGGGTGGAAAGCCACCACATCACAATATATACATATATATATATATATATATATATATATATATATATATATATATATATATATATATTATTGATTTGTACTATCTTATATATGCTTTAATCAATTTGATATTTACATTCACATTGTATTTATATTTAAATTATTTATACTTATTTTTAGTCTACTTTGTTCAATTTTCTGCTATGTGCTGCCTTGATCATCTCAACTCAGCTATCCTTGAAGATTTCAGTTAGACTGGCCATCTCACGCAAATCAATTTCTCTTCCGAGATGCTGTCTATCGTTTGTCGTTGATTGTAAAAACATTTTTTTGTCACTGAACTTTTTTTTTTGAATCTGCTGAGAGATGTTTTTGACGTATCAAAATACGGCAGAAAATAGTCGAGCGCAGAGGAAATTTGGCATCCTTTAAATGGTGAATATCTCCAAAAATTGCTAATTTTGTGATTGAATATATATCGCGTTCTAAACGTCTAAAAAAATTAGAACTTGAAATTGTAATTTGTAAAATTGTGAAGGATTAGTTAGTTAATGTTATTGTGACGTATTGTTGACTTGTAAATTGAAAAAATTGAGCAAAATCTATCGGAAAGTGGTCGAACGCTAGAACTTATACCTCAAGAAACTTGCAACCTTTTCTATTACTATTCTTTTTTTTATTGAACTTGAAACGTTTGGTTTTCAGTTGCACTATAATAACGGCTTAACCATTATGATTTGTAATTTATTCATAGATATCAATCAATATAAAAATGTTGTATTCTACCTATCCATGTGATTTTAGTAAGACGCTGACAAACAAGTTTTTCTAACCTCAAATTCAAAAATTTCAAAGTTTTCCTCTTTAAATAACTTTGAATTACTTTCACGAAAACAAGGACGACCTTACTTCTTACTTCTTAATCATAATCACAATAGTAACTGAATTGGCGATTAATGATTATTATATTATTTTTTAATTATATGAAACAAGCGTTATGAGATATGCACTTTTGGATTTTCCAAACTTTTATATTCATTTGTTTTTGACCACCAACTATTAAATTAATTGATCAATGAAAATAAAACAATAGCATATTTGAGAAATTAATTTTGACTTCAGTAATCACTGCACTTATTGCCCTATATAATTAGCTCCATATAGATATTGTGAATGAAATTCATTTGGAACTATTGGACCGCTAAATTTTCTATGCTTTCGCAATCGAAAGAAGAAGGTGCGAACTTAATGTCTTTCATATTTCAGGCACAATTTTGTTTTGAACTTCTTCACCAATAATTTGGTCAAATTTCGGCTGCAATGTTGTAACTAGTCTAGCTAAAGTCTTGCTCAATATTCTGCTTCTAAAATCTTGTCACAGTCTATCGCCAGTCTGAACGAATTATCTTCGTTTAGCGTCTGCCCTAAGACTGATTCAATTCTTTTACCAGGGCTTGCCTGAATATCTTGCTGAAGATTTTGGTCACATACCAACGTTGCTAGGGATACTGACCGACGATGATGCGAACATGATAGACGTGTTTTTGTAACTAAAGCATGACTCTGTAGTGATGATTTCCTATGTGACCACTACATTCAACGAGCAACTAACTTCGCGTGAACAATTATTATATTTATATCAAAGTACAGTTTCCCAAACTACATGAATACTCTGTAGTTCTGGGTATTTTTGTTTGAAATTATATTCAACTACAAACGTTTTTGAGTAGACAGCGATTGACTTCTTACCCAATCGGGGATGCACTCAGCAATAGATCTCTCATTAATTCAATAGGACTTACTCAGAAACATTTAGGGGTAAACAGATAGAGCTACGATCGAATGAATCGTTTGTAGTAAACAGATCATTGCTGTATTTCTCTCAGATTTCACTACTCTTTAAGCTTCCCGTACTCCATGCATACTCTGTAGTTCTGAGTATTTTTGTTTGAAATTACATTCAACTACAAACATTATCGTATAGACAACAAATGAGCACCCACTTTACCAGGAAATTTGGCTAGCTTTTTGCTTTGTTTTTTTTTCATATGCCTCAGTAGTGATATAGGTAGTCTTCTGGATATATCTGCATTACCATCATAGCAGCAACTCCGTCGGTAAGTCAGGGTTTTATCGATCGATGTTGTACTATAGTACGGTGTATGCAGGCTGTATGCAATTACCATCAGTCGGTAAGTCAGGATTATCGATCGATGTTGTACTATAATGCTGTAAATGTGGGCTAGACCCAATCTATTTCTCATCAGTCGGGTGAGTCAGCGTCGTACAATAGTGCTGTATGTGCAAGCTAGATCCAATTTTTCACCATCAGTCAGGGTTATCGATGTGTTTCATACTATAGTGCTGTATTGAAGTGATGCAATCATTAATGGAAAGAGTGGGGGTAATATTACTGTTGGAGGGGATCATACTATAAGTACTTGAAAATTTTTTTTCATGTGAGCTATTCAGTTTACTCTTTCATCTGTGTACGTTGTCTACAAAAATATCACTATGAATACTATAAAAAATCTTAATTCTGAAGAAATAAGATATTTGAAGTTTTTGCCACCACATACACTCAATTGCAATGAAATATTAGTGAAAAATTTTGGTGATAACCCATCATCAGAGGCGGTTCAATTACATAGAGATTTATGTAATTTTCATGATAGTGTAATGCGAATCGCACGAGTACGTGAGGAGGTTAGAATAAATGGTTGCAAAGAAAAAGTTTGTGCAAAATGTGAATGTCTCAAAAAAAGTGATGCTGCTATCGCAAGAATGACGCATGAACTCAAATACAGTGCAGATGAAACGATAAGGGTGCTGAAACAAGTGAAGCAAAAAAACTGTTGGAGGAGAAAAAAACGATTAAACAAAAAATCTCAAGACATTGTCAATGCTGATGATGATGATGATGATGATGATGATGATGATGATGATGATGATGATGATGATGATGATGATGATGATGATGATGATGATGATGATGATGATGATGATGATGATGATGATGATGATGATGCTGATGATGATGAGGAGGATGATGATAAAATAAGATACTTGATGAGATACTTTGAAAAAATATCAATGATTGCTGACAAAATATACAAGTTTAATTATTTGCTCATTCCTGATACAGTTGAATAAAAGCCTCCCATTGGTCAACTACGCGAGGAGGATGTACAGTCACAAAAGTTGACGTCATCGAAAGAAGAGGGGATAACATTATAAATATCAAAGTCTTCATAGATATTCAGTCATTTTTTTGTTGAAGCATATAGTGGGTGACAGTGAGTAAAAAAATGGAAATTATATTGGATGTGCAGGGATTCAAATGTCCAATTAATCGATTTATCGTGAAAGAGCTGGCAATGATTTTGATTGATGATAAAGCTGAAAATATACATGGAGTAACAAGAATGCTATTTAAATCTCCATTCAATTGGGATGAATTACCAAAACAATACAAATCAATGAATTTATGGGTGATGCGTAATTATCATGGGATTTTGTGGGATGCTGGAGATATTCCATACAACAAACTCAACGATGTTCTCGATATCATTCTGAAAGATGTGGCTTTCATCTATGTTAAAGGATTGGAAAAGAAACAATGGCTCTCTGACATTATTAGAGGGTCAAAAACAATCATAAACTTGGAAAATTTGGGTTGCCCATCAATGAAGAATATTGAAGTAACGAGCTGTCATTATCATGAATATAGAAAATCCAATCTCATATATCATTGTGCTCTTGAAAATGTTAAACAATTAAAATGTTGGATGGAAAAAAAGTCGCAAATGCAGAATCCATCGATTGGCAGATCATTGGAGCTATATTATCAATTGGATGAGAGAATTGAAGATATGAGACCGCAAGACATCGCATATTTCACGAAAGAATTCATTCTAAAATTTGCGTCAACGAAAATTGACAGAATTTGGAATAAATTACCGGAGAATTTACAAAAGGATGAAGATATCATTGCTCATCGAAGATGCCGTGAACATTATAATCCCATCGCCATTGATTACGATGAATTTGAAGGAATCATCCCATTAATGAAAGATTGTTCTATGTGTAAAGAAGAAGAAGAAAATAACTAATCATTTATTTGTATGCTGGAAAAAAAATAAAGAAAATTAAAATATTATTCACATATATTAATTTTTTCACCCTATATACTAATATATATATATATATATTGTGACGATTTTCGTCCAGGCGGCGCCAATTAGGCGTGTCAGAAGTAGGGATAGGTGCGTATGCACCTATTCTAATGATGCATTGAGACGACAGTGAACGACACTGTTGATCGGGGCTGTGAGTAATAAGGACGTGTTAGTACGTGTAGAGTTTGGGCGTAATGGCGTAAGAGGCGATGGGAGATCGTGACACTGCGTAGCGACAAACGCATGGAGGACGCTGAATAAAGAAAGCAGATGATCATCAGTCAAGGTAGCTGCTGTAGATGCGGAGGTGGTCGAGGATGAAGTCGAGGATGAAGCCGAGGAAGCTGTAAAAGAGCAGTGAAATTGTGCTGTATGTGTGTGCTATAATGTGTGATATGAGAGTGCGTGAGAACCCCTGTAGAAACCCCTCCCCCCTGTCGTGTAATATTGTATGATAAGAATGCTGCGAATCTATCATGTACGCTAAGTGTGAGAATCCACGAATTTATAAGAAAAAGACAATTTAAGTTAATATTTCGAGTCGCATTATTATTTTGTTATTACTTTGGTTATGCGTGAAGAGCGTGTTATATTGGAATGTGAAGGACGGATTTTATTTTCATTACGATTATTTTCATTATTATTTACTTATCCATTCATTTTCAATATTATTGAATAAAAGTACACTTTTAGTTTAAAACATAAATAACTTCTCCCGGGTTATTTATTTATTATTATTTGAACGGGAGTGGCATCCCTTGTGTTGTGTTGCTGAGGAGGTTGCTGCCGATTATTAATTGAACGATTATTTTTACATATTGTGCGCGGCGCCTAGAAAACGCCACGTCACAAATGGCATCCCTTGTGGGGACTTAGAGATAGATTCGCAGGGAAATTAACCATAATTTCCATAGTAAAATAATGTAGAGGTTGAGAACAAGTTGTTGACGCCGAAAAATATAACGGAAGACGAGGCGCTGTAAGAGTGAGAGAGAGTGAATGTAAATATTGTGTTTCGAATACACGAAGTAATAGTGTGGAAGAATGCTGTGGAGCGAAGCGTATTAAAATTAAAATTTACATTATATTCATTATTTCTTCGAATAATTCAATTGAATTTACGTATATTTTTTTTTTTGAATGGAATTTAAGTATAATTATATTTTCTTTGGTTTTGTCGACGAAAATATTGTAAGAGTGTTGAATGATACTTAATCGAATAATTTGAGAATGGGAAATAATGTCGAATGAAGAATGTTTTTTTTTTGAAAAGTAATGATATATTATATATTTTTTTTTGGTAATGCTGCAGCTATTGTCGTGTGTGTATGAAAGTTGTAGAATGAAACCCCGCGTGTAGAATGGTGTAGATTCGTATTTGCCCCCATGAAACATTAATTGTAGACCCGTAACACACCCCCCCCCCCTAACAATCCCGAATGTAGAGCGATTTAAATATTGTAATGAGAATATGGAATGTTTGAATGTGGGTTGGCTAGTGATTTCGAAGGGAAAATTGTGTACTGAAGATGAAGAGAACATCAAGCTGTAGATGCTGCAGGTGGAGCCGTCGACGTTGATGCAGATGATGAAGACGGAAAGCTGAAACGAAGTACAAATTTAATCCAACGAACGTTCTCAATTAGTAAAATAGTTGATGACGTCACGTATGGCAACCTAACAACCAAAATTTTGAATGGAATGAAGTTGAAGACGCAGAAAGAGTTAGAAAAGCTGAACAACGTCCACGCCTAATTGTCATTAATCATTATCGATTGAGACATATGTCCTTTGGAGGACATACGTCCAATCTAGGAGGAGGATTGTGACGATTTTCGTCCAGGCGGCGCCAATTAGGCGTGTCAGAAGTAGGGATAGGTGCGTATGCACCTATTCTAATGATGCATTGAGACGACAGTGAACGACACTGTTGATCGGGGCTGTGAGTAATAAGGACGTGTTAGTACGTGTAGAGTTTGGGCGTAATGGCGTAAGAGGCGATGGGAGATCGTGACACTGCGTAGCGACAAACGCATGGAGGACGCTGAATAAAGAAAGCAGATGATCATCAGTCAAGGTAGCTGCTGTAGATGCGGAGGTGGTCGAGGATGAAGTCGAGGATGAAGCCGAGGAAGCTGTAAAAGAGCAGTGAAATTGTGCTGTATGTGTGTGCTATAATGTGTGATATGAGAGTGCGTGAGAACCCCTGTAGAAACCCCTCCCCCCTGTCGTGTAATATTGTATGATAAGAATGCTGCGAATCTATCATGTACGCTAAGTGTGAGAATCCACGAATTTATAAGAAAAAGACAATTTAAGTTAATATTTCGAGTCGCATTATTATTTTGTTATTACTTTGGTTATGCGTGAAGAGCGTGTTATATTGGAATGTGAAGGACGGATTTTATTTTCATTACGATTATTTTCATTATTATTTACTTATCCATTCATTTTCAATATTATTGAATAAAAGTACACTTTTGGTTTAAAACATAAATAACTTCTCCCGGGTTATTTATTTATTATTATTTGAACGGGAGTGGCATCCCTTGTGTTGTGTTGCTGAGGAGGTTGCTGCCGATTATTAATTGAACGATTATTTTTACATATTGTGCGCGGCGCCCAGAAAACGCCACGTCACAATATCTATAGCGTGGTATGGGACTAATAAATAAGAAAAAAACAAATTGATTGCCTATACTTGTTTGATAAAAAACTCTTCATGTTTTTTTACCTGTATATCTATAGGACTAGTATATAGTGCGCCTGAGAATTTTTTTAAAGCTATGGGGATAAAATTTTTTAAGCTTTGCAAAGACAAAATCATATCGATATAAAAATATAACAGAGTGAAGGAATAAATTCAAGAATAAAAAAAAGATTGGGATAAGAATTTTTTTCTCATAGTATATATTATATAATTAAAGTAAATGTAAAAAAACACAATTTCATTGAAAATTTGTTTTTTTTATTTTGAAAAACAACATTTTTTACAATTTTTTTCTTATTCCTCATATTGGAATTCACATTGATGGTATTTACCACCGATATAATGAAGAGTAAGTTTCAAATTAGTCGATGCTTCTGATATTTGGTTATACAAATTATCATCCTTCAATAAAAATTCAGTAATCCTCTTCGGTAGGAACACATTGAATTCATCATTTATAGTTGCAATGATGCTTTGGCCAAATTTAGTTTTGACATGTTTCACAGATGTTACCGGATATAATGAATCATCCTTCAGTTCATTCCAGGATTTTGTTGGTAGAAAATGTTCCAAACGACTAACTTCGTTTAATTTGAATAAATCCATTTTTGCTCACAAATTATTAATGAAATCTTGTTAGATTATTCTTCCTCTGAATATATATATATATATATATCGAAGTGATTTCACAGTTTTAGAATCAAAAAACTTAATGCAGTCGTATAATATTTTCTCTCCTTTATATATAACGCTCATTATCCCTACCACTCCTAGTTACATGCAAAAAAAAAGACTCATATATATTATAAACAGGAAATGATTCAAATTTCCAGGAAAAAAAGCGTTGATAAGTTCTTTGATGACTCATATCAACAAGGGTGTCATTTTACTAAGGGTTTTGTTTCCAAGAAAAAAGCGGCTAACGTTCTTTGATGATGTATGTCCCATGAATTATGATTGGTTTAAATATGTTTATAGATGGTTATCAATGCTTTATAATTGCTCGAAGCATTTCATTGGTTCTCCTCCTCTCTTTCATTATGATAAACACTGTTTCAAGTTCTTTGTTCAACCAATTTTCTCCAAGACTATAAATAGCATATTAATTTGAGATATCACCACATTAAAAAATCTCAGTGTGAGAAGTAAATGCTGATATATTCACAATGAAGAAATACTATAGTAACTTGTTGAAAAATCTTGAGGATGGTTTCAAATTATGTCTGAACATAAATGACCAACTTCAAAGTAACACTCATGCAAATAGATGGCGGAGGATTGGTGCAAAAAATTTACAATTGTTGAATGGAATTTTGAAGAAATGTAAAAAACGTAGTGAAAAAGTGCAAGTGCTGACATATATTTCACAGATACAATCACTCATTGTGAAGTTCAATAAATTGCATAGACAAAATAAAAATATTATTGGTGGTAACATTAATCTTAATGAAACTAGTGTAAAATGGAATGATTTACAATCGGTTTTCAATGGACGAATTAAAACGGGTATGATCACAAACATCAAGCATCTTGATTTACAATCATTTTTAAGGGATGCAGAAAAAACTTTTACATCGAAAGTGAAACAAACAATACATGAAAATAATAATCTCAAAGTGAATGTTGTGTTATCATGCAAATTTGAAAACATGAAGAATGGTGATATGACTGAAGAAGTGAAATATTTTAACACACCAAATGTGCCTATATTAAGATCAATTAGTATTAATGATTGGTATAAAGATAATGTCATGAATAGTTTGATGAAAAAAGTTGAAGAATTCAAAGAACGTGATTCTGGTTGGTCAATGAACGAAATAATTAATTTAATTGTTAATTTTAATAAATATATGGTATTGAGTGGTGGTATATCTACATTTGAAGAATTACCACAACATATTCAATTGAAAAAAGCGGTAGTGAACATTCAAAATGCCGATGAATATTGTTTTTTGTGGTGTGTCGTAGCAGCTCGTAATCAAAAAAAAAACAATGTGAATAAAACATCATCATATCCTCATTATAGTGAAGCGAATCTTAAGTACGAGAGGCTCACATTTCCAATGACCTTAGATCAAATCCCTAAGTTTGAGGCTATGAATAATTTGTCAATCAATGTATATGGTCTCGAGGATGAAGATCAAGAAAAAAGCGATATTGTTCCATATTATATAAGTAAAAATTTACATAGTCAAGAGCCAACAATTCACCTACTGATGATTGATAGTCATTTGGAAAGTGAGGATGATAATGATGATGATGATGATTATTATAAATCCCAAAAAATTTATCATTTTACATGGATACGCAATCTTTCACGATTAGTTTCAAGACAAATAAGCACTAAACGATCCACCCTCATTTGTGATAGATGTTTATGTCACTTCAAAGCATCCAATGCTTATGAAAATCATAAAATGGATTGCCAAAATATTAACAAGACGCTTCGAGTCATTTTACCGCAGGAGCATGAAAAATTTTTATCATTCAGCAATTATAAATATAAAGAATCTGTGCCATTTGTCGTTTATGCTGATCTTGAATGTATTTTAGAATCAAATGTGGATGGATCTCAAAAACATATTCCACATAGTATTGCGTATTATGTATACTGCTCATATGATGAAACATTTTCAAAGTTCGAATTAAAACGAGATATTGATTGTATTGAATGGTTCACCAATGAATTGCATGAATTAGCAATAAAAGTGAATAATATTTTCGAAAATAAAAAAACCTATGAAACCATTGACAATTCAACAAAAGCATGAGTATGACAATGCAAGATTGTGTCATATATGTGAAAAGTCATTTAACGGAATTGATAAAAAACATCATGATCATTGTCATCTGACTGGAGAGTATCGTGGTGCAGCTCATGAAAGTTGTAATATAAATTATCAACTTCCTTATTATATTCCCATAGTGTTTCACAATTTATCTGGCTATGATTCACACTTTTTAATCAAATCAATAGCTAAAGATTTTGAAGGAAAACTATTTTTGTTACCGATAAATAAAGAAAAATATATTTCATTCAGTAAAAAAGTGAAAGATACCAAGATAACACTACGATTCATCGACTCATACAGATTCATGGCCAGTAGCATTGATAAATTATCGTCAAACATAAATGATGATGATAAAGTGATTACTAGAAAGTATTATAAATCTAACGATCAATATAAATTAGTTACAAGAAAAGGTGTTTTTCCTTATGAATATATTGATAGTTGGGAAAAACTTGATGAGAAAGAATTGCCAACGAAAGATAAATTCTTTTCAAGATTAAATGATTGTGAAATAACAGATGATAATTATGAACATGCCAAAACGATTTGGAATAAATTTAAGATAAGAACATTGGGAGAGTATTCCGATTTTTACCTCAAGACTGATGTATTACTTTTAGTGGATATTTTCGAAAATTTTAGACGTAGTTGCTACTCAACATACAATTTAGATCCATTGCATTATTACACAGCACCAGGTTTAGCTTTTGATGCAATGCTCAAATACACCGATATAAAATTAGAACTCTTAACAGATCCAGAAATGTTACTATTCATTGAAAAAGGCATAAGAGGTGGTGTAGCACAATGTTCGAATCGTTATGCCAAAGCGAATAATGAATACATGGGTGATGAATTCAATCCAAATGAAGAAGAATCATATCTCATGTATTTTGACGTCAACAATCTTTATGGTGCAGCTATGAGTGAATATTTACCCTCTGGTGGATTTCAATGGATTGAGAATGAATTAACTAATGAAAATGACATAATGAACATTCCCAATGATTCAGCATTAGGTTATATATTTGAAGTTGATTTGATATACCCGGAAGAGCTTCATGACATGCATAGTGATTTACCTTTATGTCCTCAGCACTTTGTACCACCAACAGGGAAAAATTCGAAACTATTGACAACTCTTCTATCCAAAGAAAAGTATATAATTTATTATAAAAATTTGAAACAATGCTTGAGTTTGGGTATGAAGATTTATAAGATACATAGAATCCTCAAATTCAACCAATCAGCTTGGTTGAAACCATATATTGATCTGAATACTGATTTAAGAAAAAAAGCAAAAAATGAATTTCAAAAAGGATTTTTCAAATTAATGATTAATTCAGTATATGGTAAAACTATGGAGAATGTTCGGAAGCATAAGGAAATGAAATTGGTGACAAAGTGGGATGGAAGGTGTGGTGCACGAGCACTCATTGCTAAACCCAATTTTCATAGCTGCACTATTTTCGATGAAGATATGGTAATCATTGAGTTGAATAGGGTTAAAGTCAAATTTAGTAAACCAATATTTGTTGGATATACAATTTTAGATATATCAAAGATATTTATTTATGATTTCCATGATGAGTATATTAAAAAAATTTTTCCACATGGACAATCCAAATTAATGTATACAGATACTGATAGTCTCATCTATCATTTAATTACACCTGATGTGTATCAAATAATGAAACGTGACATTCACAAGTTTGATACAAGTGATTATCCGCAAAATAATATTTATGGTATACCGTTGATGAATAAGAAAGTATTAGGGTTAATGAAAGATGAGAATAATGGCAACATTATGACTGAGTTCATCGGACTACGTGCCAAATTATATTCATTCAGAGTATTGAATGATGATTATAAAAAGGCAAAAGGCATTAAAGCATCATCACTTAAAAAAATCAAATTTGATGATTATAAACAGTGTTTGTTTGAACATCATAACTTATCGATAAATCAATATTTAATTAGAAGTAAAAAACATGAAGTTCACACAATAGCACAAAGGAAAGTAGCATTGAGTTGGCAAGATGACAAAAGAATTATATCTCATCAAACTACTGATACTCTTCCATGGGGTTATCATAATTTACATAATGAAAAATTGTAATGTAAATAAATTGTATACATGAAAATTTTTTTTCTTACAAATCCTCTTTATTTATCCAACTATTATGTGAATTATCAAATCCTAACCATTTAACATAATATTTATTTCCACGTTTACGTATAACTTTCTCCACAAGATATGTATCTGGATATTTTACTTTGCTGAGCTCTTCTTCATAGAAACATCTTTCGATTCGTTGATCCTGGTAATCGGTGAGTTTATATGTTGGAGGAGTCGTATTCAGCACATCAGTGATGGTAAATATTTCAGTTGTCCAGTTTGGTGTGTACCCCTTCTCGAATAAATGTTTATATTTACTTATTCGAACTTTATCACCGATTTTGAATTTGTGTCTCTGCTTTTCCACAACATGATGATGCTTGTATACAGTTCGAAGTAGATATTTTTCATTCATCGTTGTAACATCTCTAGGCTTCATTTTAATCGTTCGATGTTTGGTGTCATTGTATTTCACAATCAAATCATGTATTATGTCAATCCACTTGTATGTTCCACGAAGACTGAATTGTTTCCACATTTTATTTTTTAGGGTACGATTGAAACGTTCACATATTGACGCTTTTAAATTTGTAAATGTTGAATACAATTCAATATTGTATTGTTTCATGAGTAATTTGAAATCTTTGTTGTAAAATTCTTTGCCTGGATCAACATGTAATTTTTTCGGTGTTCGTACAGTATTCAAGATGGATTTCATTGCGTTTGTAACATCTTTTCCATTTTTAGTCTTCAAAGGTATGGTCCAAGCAAATTTTGAGAATATATCAATCACTGTTAGCAAGTACTTGTGACCATTTTTTTTTGTTGCATAGGCGGTCATATCAACGAGATCTGCTTGCCAAGTCTCATCCAATCCTCTCATATCAGCATGACGTCGAACGTAATGTACACGATCAGGTTTATGCAGCTCTTCCACCAATGCCACCTTTCTGTTCACTATTGTGTCCAAGTTTTTGTCAACCATTGTGCTCCTACTTGTTCAGCTGTTGGATGTGGAATGATGCTTGAAGATGAATGTTTTTTCTAATAATATCGCTATTAATTTTTGAATATTTCATCTTATTTCCGAAAGTCTTTTCCATGATATCGTTGAAAATCCTCTCTTTGAACATCAATATCATGACGTATAGATGCAATATTTTTTTTATGAATATCAAAATTATTGCGCATAGTTGATACATTCTTTTTTTGAATATCAACATCATTACGTATTGATGCTATACTCTGTTTAATTTGTTCAAGTTCATGATTGATAGTAGTCATCATAGTTGCATATGGCACTGCATCATTGGCATCTTCAGGACTAGCCACATTACATAATCTTTTTTTCTCCATGTCATACTGGTTATCAGTGGTGACTTTGAATCCATAGCCAGGCGGGCCTCGATTAATGTCTTTGTTAACACCTTTTGTAAATTTTCGTCCAAATATATCTACACTCATGTTTCCCTCCACCCCCCGATTGTTACAGTTCAATAGTTGATTGATGAATGACGGGAAAAAGTATATAGCGGCAACTAATAAATAATTTCAGCCTCTCGTAATTCCTCAATGATAGAGATGATTTCATTCGTATGACTGGAATTGCCTGCTGCTTGAGATGCTAAGAGTAAACGAAGACGGTCGATGAGTTCATTTGGATCATCCCAATATACATAATCTATCGCATCATTACTCTTTTTACTAATTTTATAGTAGGGTAATGATTTCCCAAATCTCGTTCTCATTTTCTTTTGTGGTGATGGAATTGATTTTGCGATGTAATACTGATATTTCAAACCTCTATCTGATATAAAACTCGCATCAGGATCATAACGTTTGTATAGTGTGTTGGTTGAATTAATAATTTTGATATAATTTTGTTTATCAATATCACTTATAAATGATTCATTTGGTGTTTTGGTAAATAATAACTCGATCAATCCATGTGTTTCAGGATATTGTTCATTAGCAACATAAATCATATTATCTTTGAATTCAATAGGTGAATCACCAATCATCAAACGATTATCTTTCAATTTACGAACACCAAATCTCGTATCCAATCCTTTCTTATTGCTGAACAACTTCTTCAAATAAAATGTCGAATTATTTTCTTGTTGTTTTAATGGTGAACTCTCAACTTGATTGATTGTTTCATATTGTTGTGGTTTCAATGGCGAACTCTCAAATGGAATATCATCACTCTCAAATTCATCGATTGTTCCATTAAATTCACTGTTATTGTATGTGTTATCAATTCCATCATCATTCTCACTTAGAGCTGTTGCATATGTTTGATCTATCTCATCTTTCGGAATTATATCTGCAGGCTCATCTTTAATTTCACGTTTCATCTGATTAGATGTAGTTACCAATTTTTCCAAAGGTGTCACTACTGGTTTGAAAACTTCTTTCATAGCTTGCTCTGTTTTGTCTCTACCCAATTTGATCATTTTATGCTTTTGTCGAATTATGTCACTCACTTTCACTATTTCGCTCAATATATCTTTTTCGGTTTTATGATTTTTGTTCGCCATGTTGATGTATTCAAGTTCAAAGTGGAACTGGAGGTAGGATCACTCCAAACAACTCAATTTATACTTATGAAACAATCAAAGCCTTTTTTATATCTCCCTGAATCGATATCACTGTCTTTATCAATTACCATGAAGCCATATTTATCTTTCCAACATGTTGAACATAAATCTCGGAATTGCGTATATGTCATGTCTGTGTTGATATGATCATCATAGATATGCTTAAGATTCATTTCATCTTGTTGGAATAGTATCATCAAATTGGCATTGTCTCGTACTAGATGTTTAGGAATACGTGTATACGTTTGACAAAGATAGAACGAGTCAACATCTCTATGTCGCCCCATACAAAAGAAAGCTCTAATATTATTTTGCTTCTCGCATGCGACATCGTCAAAAATCATTATGGAATTTGGTTGGGTATCTTCAGGTTTTACAACTTCTTCATGCTCATTGAATGGAAAATAACCAATATCCTTCACTTGTTTCAATATATTCTCCAGATACTTGTATTTCGGTTGATTGAGTGATTTTGAATAGATATAGACATTTTCAAATCTCAAACCGTTCGGATGTGTAATGAGTGATAAAAGTGCATTAGTCTTGCCACAATTCGATGGACCACAAAAAATTGCACGTATACTATGTGGCAACAATTCCCCATGACGTTTTATCATATTTAGTTTCGGTATTTGATTATCAAAGTTCATGATAGGTAATGTTTTGGTTTGTTTGTTGAATTTAAACTTTGTCTGTTGTTTCTTGCGCATCATCATTATGACTAAATATTTAACATGAAAGATGTCTGCTTATATAGGTTGGAAATATAATGATTTTGCTTCATTTGTCCTGTGACTATCATTGTGGATACATGTCTTCACTGCGGAGGCGCAATATTCGCGGTAAAGGTCTCGTGAACAGTATTATCAATAAGCTTCCTTTTGAAGTTCATATTCCGGGCTATCAATATTGTGGTCCTGGCACCAAATTATCAAAGAGATTGGCACGCGGTGATCCAGGAATCAATCCCCTCGATGCTGCATGCAAGGATCACGATATTGCATACTCAAAGTATCGTGATAATATTTCTGAAAGAAATAAGGCTGATGAAGTGCTAGCTGAAAGAGCTACGGAACGTTTTCTCAATAAAAACGCTAGTATTGGTGAGAGGGTTGCGGCTTTGGGTGTAACTAATATCATGAAGTTGAAATCGAAACTTGGTGCGGGTATGGAGAGAAAAAAAAAGATGAGGAAAGCAAAGCAGAGAAAGAGGAGTAAGAAGATACCAATGACATCATTCAAGCAAATTGTGAAAGAAGCGAAAAATTCCATGCGAAATTCCAATGGAGATGTTCTCAAGTCTGCGTTGAATGGTGCACGTGCTGCTGTAAAAAAAGCCGGTGGAAAGAGTAAAGTGGGCTCTCCGCCAAGGATTTTACCAGTACCATTGAAAACCGGAGGTGTTTTACCATTTCTCATACCAATTTTTGCTGGTTTAAGTGCTGCTGGCGCTCTAGCTGGTGGTGCTGCTGGTATAGCTAAAGCTGTGAATGATGCAAGTGCAGCAAAACAACAACTTGAGGAGAATAAACGTCACAATATGAAAATGGAGGAGTTGGCGCTGGGAAAGGGATTGTATTTGACACCATATAAAAGGGGAATGGGTCTTTATTTGAAACCAAAAAACTTGTAAACCTACCACATCGAGCGTTAACTGATGCTGATCTTATTAAATATGCGAAACTTATGCGTATCCCACATTTTCGCGGTGTATTCATGCGAAATAATTTACCGACAACTGGTCCACGAAAATATGAATCTGCCATTATCAATCTTGATGATAAGGATGGTCCCGGCACACATTGGGTAGCATATGAAAAGAAAAATAATGACGTAATATATTTTGATAGTTTTGGCAATTTGCGACCTCCACAAGATTTAATGGAGTATCTCGATGTTGGTAGGGTAAAATATAATTATGAGAAATATCAAGATTATAACACACTGATATGTGGACATCTATGTTTAAAATTTTTGACTAAACAACTATAAAATAAATGCTCATGGACAACTGGCTATCAGTCATGGGTGATTCATTGACATTGACAGTATCTGGACGATCCTCCATACTCGAGGCCCAATATTTTCCACCAATTGAACTGTCGCCGGAAAAAAATTATGTATTGGGGCTCATTGAATTGTTGACATTCAATTCAATTCCCAATATTGATGTGACAAACAATCAATTTCGCTTGATTGATGAAAAAAATTTAGCTGATACTAAGACCGATCTTCCGATGGGATATCGCACAATCTTCATACCTACAGGCAGCTATGAAATTGAAGATATTGAAAGTTATCTGCAAAAAGCCTTACCAGATATATCTATAACCCTCAAACCTAATAACAATGAATTATGTTGTGAAATCAAGTGTGATCGATTTATAGATTTTACAGCGAAGAACTCAATTGGACAATTACTTGGATTCAAACCACATATCTACCCACCCAACATAACCTACAAATCAGATTTACCTGTGACAATTTTGAAAGTTAATGCACTTCGTGTTGAGTGTACCATTACAACGGGTGCTTATATCAATGAACATCGAGTGCACACGATTCATGAATTTTTCCCTAGTGTCCCACCAGGATATAAGATTGTTGAAGTTCCAAGACACGTCATTTACATGCCAGTCGCCGTGCAAGCAATACAACATTTACAGTTGAGAATAGTTGATCAAGACAATCATCTAGTGAATTTTCGCGGTGAAGTTATCACCATAAGATTACATTTGAAATCGATGAAGTAATGGGGATAGTATACGATACAAGAGAAACAATTACACAAGTACCATCGATAATTCATGGTGGAAGCTATAAAAGTGGAGGAACATGCCGAAAACTCATCAGTCATCGAAGACAAGGTGCACGTCTCACACATCAGAACATTCAACTTTTGAAGAATCTCGGCCTAAAGCTGCGTGGAAAACAATAAAATTTTGCTGCTGTTTGTTCTGTTTGCTACCATGGAAAAAATTTTAACTATACAAAAACCAATCATTTTTGATGAATCCATTGCACATTATGAGATTCATGCACATCAGCCATATGCATCATCGACCTTCAATAACAATGATGAAATTCGCATCGCAGTACAACATCAGGACTTGTGCTTATTGCCGAGCAAGAGCTCATTACATATCTGCGGAAGATTAACTAAAGATGATTCGTCTGCCGTCGCGACTACAGCACTCGTCAATCTAGCTGTTTGTCATCTATTCGAGGAAATACGCTATGAATTGAATGCCGTTGAAATTGATCGATGCAAAAAAGTTGGTATAACATCACTAATGAAGGGGTATGTTTCATTGCGTTCAGAGCAAAGTTATACTTTGGAAAATGCTGAATGGTTGCCTATGAATGACACCAAATTGATTAATGCTGATGGCTACTTTGATATCAGCATTCCATTGAATTTACTGTTGGGATTTGCTGAAGATTATGGAAAAGTCATTGTAAATGCTAAGCATGAATTAATTCTCACACGAACAAGTACAGATGTGAATGCTTACATTCAAACTGCAGCGGAAGATGTTAAACTTACACTCCAGAAAATTGAGTGGTTAATACCATACGTCAAAGTCTCAGATACACAAAAAGTTCAACTTTTGAATTATATTGCAAGAGATCCAACCATTCCTATGAGCTTTCGTACTTGGGAATTGTACGAGTACCCATTGCTTCCATTATCAATGAAAAATGTTTGGGCTGTCAAGACTACGACACAACTGGAGAAACCTCGTTATATCATTCTAGGATTTCAAACAGGAGAAAGAAATTCAGCGCGAAGAAATAACAGTCATTTTAATCATTGCAACATACGCGACATCAAAGTGTTTCTCAATTCACAATCATATCCATATGGAAATCTCAACATTGATTTTGATCGCAATCAATACGCTATGTTGTATGACATGTACACGAATTTTCAACCGTCGTACTATGGAAAATATACCGATCCGATGTTGACTAAAAGTGAATTTGCAACCATAGCGCCTCTCATTGTTATCGACTGCTCGAAGCAGAATGAAAATATTAAATCTGGACCAGTAGATGTGAGAATCGAGTTTGAATCTTCCATTCAATTCCCCGCCAATACTTCCGCTTACTGTTTAATCTTGCATGATCGCATAGTTGAATATAAACCTATTAGTGGCACTGTACGAAAAATAACATAAAAATCTATAAAATTATCGAACATATTTTTGTGTAAAAAATAAATTTAAGGATTGTAATGGAAATAAAAAAAATATATATTTTAAAAAAAATTCATATTTATTTAAAAAAAATATTTATTTAAAAAAATTCATATCTATTTAAAAAAATTCATTATTATTTAATAATGAAAAACATCATCGTCATCATCAACATCATCAATTGAATGGTAGCCACTATCTTCATCATTGAGCATGGCTAACCATTCTCTTATTAATATTATCCTCCTTTCTAGATCAACATCATCATCATCATCATCATCATCATCATCATCATCATCATCATCATCATTAATAATTATATTATTATAATAATTATTATAATTATTATCATTATTAATATCATTATCATTAATATTATTATCATTAATATTATTATCATTAATATTATTAATATTATTTGCTAATTGCATATAATAAAAATCATCATCATAATCATTATCATCATCATCAATATTAATCGCATTATTATCATCATTATCAATCATATAATTATCATCATCATCATCATCATCATCATCATCATCAATATCAATAGTACTATTATCATCAATATCAATAGTACTATTATCATTATCATTAACATTAACATTAACATTATCATCATCATCATCATCATCATCAATAATTATAGTATTATTATCATCTTCATTACTGAATAAAATATAGTTCATTTCAGTCTCAACGGGTGCCAGTGGTGGATAATAATTCACATTTTCTGGTCTCGAATCACCTTCAATGTTTATTCTTTTGAACCAATATATTTTAAATACATCATCAATTATTAAGAAACTGACTATGTTATTTTTCATTGTTGTAAACCCTTGATAACTACCATGAATATGCGCGAAGTCCTCCATCTCTTTTATAATACTTATAATCAAACTATTATAATCATTGTTCAATAGCCATTCACTTGGTATATGTAGTGTATAATTCACAAAAGCCATTTTAAAAACTTCACTTACTCAATGTCTTTTTTTATTAAAAACTCTAATTATATTTAAACTTCACTCTCTAAATGTTCAAGTGTAATGATTAAAAACTTCACTTACTCAATGTCTTTTTTATTAAAAACTCTAATGATATTTCAAACTTCACTCTCTAAATTTTCAAGTGTAATGATATTTAAATTTGTGTCGCTCTCATTATTTATACTAATCAAAGCGCAAAGAGTGGGATGATCGGTAAAATATCATCAAAGAACTTATAACTGCTATATGCGTTGAAGAAAAACAATAGATTACTAGGAAATTCATATTAACTAGCCCGAAACCTAATTAAAAAATTTGTAGTTGTTATTTGATAGAAATAAACAAAACTGTGTGATATGGAATGCTAATGATCTGATATAAACACTTCGGTGGGATCCAAAACCTTGGTAATCTAAAACCGCTATTTTTTTCATTAAGAATTTGCGTATAATATATATTACCACCCAATCTTTCAATTGAAATAAACAAAATTGTATGGTAATCCTAAACCATCCTGTTGATAGTAAAATATTCGAACGAAATTCATTTCACATCTATGAAGATATGATACATGAGGAATTAAATAATCATTGTAGATGGTATGAAAAAAATATTGGATTACCGAGAAATGGCCTGAGAAATAATATTAAAAACATTTCTCATCTAATGAATTGCAATGAGCTGATATCATTTATAAAACATTTCGGCGATCCAAACTGTGGTAATCCGAAACCACTAGTTTTTATTCATCACCAATTGCGCATATAATATAATTGCATTCCTTCGATTGATGATAACATCAACGCTTATGCGCATAATATTACCTCCACTCTTTTTTTTTTTTTTTTTTTTTTTTTTTTCATTAATGACAGCATCATTTAAATACAGCACTATTGTATGAAGTAGATCGATTAGCCCACATTTACAGCACTATAGTACGATGTCGATATCGATTAGCCCACATTTACAACACTATAGTACGACGTCGATCGACAGAGAAAATGGATTGAGTCTAGCCCCACATTTACAGCACTATAGTACAACATCGATCAATCGATAATCCTGACTTACCGACTGATGGTAATTGCATACAGCCTGCATACACCGTACTATAGTACAACATCGATCGATAAAACCCTGACTTACCGACGGAGTTGCTGCTATGATGGTAATGCAGATATATCCAGAAGACTACCTATATCACTACTTGCCTCCATCATTTTTCCTTATAACTCATATTTTCGGCACTTGAATCAATTAGAAAAAATATTTTTTGTCACTACAATGAACTACAAACAATTGAGCATTGAAATCACTTGTAGCAATTGCATTATTTGCAATAATTACTGCTCTGGATTGTATTCATAACTTTTTCTGCCTTACCATTGGTACTACAGAAAAATTAACTATACTACATTAATTATCATCGTTTATAGTATTCGAACACATGTCACACTTTTATATGTCTCCATCATTTTTGGTATTATCGGATATTTCTTGCAGTTGATTGAAGTGAAAAATTTTTTTCTTTTGCCACAAAAAAACTACAAGCAATTTAGTATCGATATTGATAGTAGTTATTGCATCATTCCAGTATTTACTGCTATCGACTGTATTTCTAATTATTCCTGTCTATTCATTAAAACTACAAAAAAATGGGGTTCACTACATTGATTGATGTCGTTTGTAGATTAACATGAGCAAAAGAAAATTAGGCATTCATTAAAGCGGGTTCCAGTGTGATGGATCTGGCATACGATTCATGGCGGCTTTTCTGAACTTATTCATGAAGATTCAATTAAAGTCGATGCGGAAATTCAGCTTCATGCGAATTTTTGCCTGGACAAGTTTGACTTGGGCTAGTTACCAAGTAACAAACTATTACCCTATCGACACTTCAGCGAATCTTTTTTAGAAATAATATTCAAGCATCGCACATTGTGTAATACGCGTATAAATAAATCCTGGCGTTGTTGGTCTTCTGGTGATTTATCAGATACAGGAGCGATCAGAAGAAAAATTGTGGAAAAATATTCAAAATAACTAAATCACACGAAACAAATAGTTAATTTTGTTCAATTCACACTGATTCTTTCCTTTGTTTATATTTTGTTGGTGTGTGAACTTTTATCAACAATTATCATGCGAAATTGAATTATAATACTGATACAATAATGGTGTTGAACATGAATACAAAAATAAAATAGAAAAATCTTTTTTGAATGATTGATAGTAAACAAAATGAAATGAATAATCGAACAATAATATAATGCTCAAAATTGAATAATACTTTTCTTGAGACTCATGTGCTTAATGACATGTATATCTATATCTATGCATTTATAGCTCTTTGTAATCTTATACAAAATGCAAAGATGATGTTTGACTTTATTTTTGATTCTTGAATTTTTCGCAAAATAAATATACAAATTGAATGATTAGTTATGAACATTCCGTGTGTAATATGCAAATATAATAGAAAGACATTAGTTGTACTCTATTCGTGTGAAACGTGGTTTACCACGTGGCCGATATGGCGTAGTAACACGCAACACTAATGAAATAATTGTCTGAGTAGATACATGAATCGAATTAGCAAAAATAAAGAGGTTTGAGTGCGTATTTGATTATGATGGCACTCAATGATTATACTGAGCACCACACAAGAGTACGTACTGAATGTAACGTGAGAAAATTCTAAAAAAAAAAAGAATTCAAGAAAACTGAGACAATTTTCGACACGTGCGGATACTTTTACAAGCGTATGAGCACTTACTGGGCGAGCATGAAGGTGCGTCTACATGATGCGCGAACGTGATTGATGACAGTGTTACGTCCTGGAGTGCGCGAACTTGAGAGAGAGGCTTATCTTGATTATATTCTCGACATTCGAAAACGGCGCCTCTGTTCCAGATTGGTTGAGAGACAATCACTGCGTTGCTCCGGAGTACTGATTCCAACCTTACTATAATGATTTGTTTTATAGGGAATTGATTGCTTCCAGAGATGTAGATTCGGAGCGGGAACTAGTGGATTGTGAAGTTGTTCGGTTTGGCGGTAATTGGATGATGGATTTATGAACACAATTTGACTTTGAAACACTAATTTATTTATTCAACATCACACACGAAAATTGTCAATTAACTTTTTTTTATATTTAATTCTGTTATCATTAAATTAACACTAAGATTCATATTGATCGTATATTCATTTAACTGGTTTTATCGTAATTTTGTTGAGAACTCCGACTGATTTATTAATTCTTATAATTTTATTTGATAATAAATTTCTCGCGAACGTCGCGGATGATTATCACTCTCGATTGTATTCTGAGTAGGAACTGTACTCTACCCGATTTGAACTCAGCACTATGTGATTTTATACATTCATTTAATGACTTGTATTAAATAATTATTATTCGAAAAAAAATCGAAATGATTGTATTTGGTTCCGATTTTTAACTTAAAGATCTTCTCTCTTAAGATTGAACAACTGTTGCCTTTTTTTTGACTGTCAGATAACTTATGTGTTGGTCTTTTGACCGGAGAACTGGTCGTAATCGATCTCGTCGGAGAACTGTCTGTTTCCCAATTTTCCAGAGTTTTCATAACATTTCGTTGAGGGAGGAGTTTTTATCTCGCGGTCCGTGCGGACTCGTGCTCGCAGGTTATAGTTTCTTTAACAGCTTCTTCATTCGCTGTTTCAGTTTTTTCTCATGAAAGATTTAGTGGGAAACAGTTTCCAATCTTGGTCCTTTGAATTTTACCGAAGAATTTGGTTTTATTATTTTGTGCGATTGTATATCGAACCATATTATTTATCCTGGTTGGAATGTTTCACATCATGCATAGGAGAAAAATATATGTTATTAGAGAAATTGAAATACGATATTCAATTTCTAAGGAGCTAGTGAATCATCTATTCAATTGCTTATAATTTATTTGACCATTTACAGTAATATATTATGAATAGTTTCCATTAAATTAACAGTTTAGATGACCATATAGATTCTTGATGTACTAATACTACTTGAATTCAAATAAAATTGTCGATTGATAATTTATACTCAATTTTCCATAGCAGTAAATATTAAGCCAATGTTGAATTTTCGAATTAAATTTATATTAGTTCTTTGGAATATATGTCAATAAAATAATTTTAACAATCGAATAAGTAATGGTCCCGTCTATAATAGAGAAAGGAATTATTGCGAACCTCAATTATTTTGTCATGAAATTTCTACCAATTAAAAGTACATTAATAACAATAGACATCGAATCCGCATAGATTTATGACGTAGCTTGACCTTCTACATTTAGCCCACTCCCTCAAACGGTCATGTTTACTCCACCCATGCATGTGATTATTGGTCAATTGATGATTACTAATTTTCATGAGAAAACGCCTACTGAGGTCTAGACGAAGCAAGCCAAGGAGTCGTAAGTTAGTTCAAGTTCTCATCTCAAGCAAGCTCCCGAAATATACTTACGGTTTACACTATACAAACTATTACGGTCTCAGTCTCATTTGTATAGTATTCAGTGCATAGTCTCACTCGTAAAGTATCGTGAATGAATACAAGCACATTCGATTTAAATCCCACTTGTAATCTTTCTAACAAATATTGTCTCAACGGTACAATCTCGCAGATATACAAGGCATCACGGATCTTAGTCTCATTTGTATATGATCTACGGTTTGGGTCTCAGTCACGTTAAATGAATGATCTGCCTTTGGATTCAGATTCATGAGTAAAAAAGTCATACTAAACAAACATTAACTCTCAATAATCACAAAATAAATTCACCTCTTGATAAATATATATATGTAAGGAAGAAACTTGTGTTGTGATATGAGTGAATAAAATTAGACAGTGTAATTTAATGTTAATTGACTTATTATCAATCCTTCTCAGAACAAACCATCCCTACTGTGTCATTCGCTGTAATATCTTAACCTAAATTAATTAGATTCAGTGCATTAACGTGTAGTGAATGGTGAGCAAGTGAGTGCATGAAAAAGATATAGTGTTGTGTTATTTCATCACTGACGATTTCGCCAACGAACAGTTATTGATTTTGAATATTTCATTCTTTTAACGCGTTTATAATGTTTATGTTTGTGTTCATGCATTTCTGATGAAAGGAATGCAATGGCGGCAATTTCGAGCTATTATCTTTATCTATTTCGGTGCTTTAGTTTCATATAACGACGTAATTGTTTGTTTACTCAGGTGGTATTTAACTATGGGATAATGACAGAATTCTATCAATGAGTATTGTGTATATCTAGTATGCGGATTACACAGTTTTATCTTATTCTTTTATCTAGTTTCTATCGTGTTCCATATTTCGGTTTATTCATCACATTTTCGTTCTATTGCGTCATCTTTTATTATAATTATTGAACAGTATTGTGATTATTCATTGTTTTATGTTAATTCATTCGAGTGTCGCAGTTATTGAGTGGATTCTTTAATTGTCAGTCGAAGTTTTCGTTTTTCTTATATTTATGTGCTTATATAGCTATACATGGATATTCATACATACATATATATGCACATATATATATGTATATAGTATCATATTAAAAGTGGCAAATTTATATGGAAAATTTCGACATCGATAACTATATTAATTATAGCAGGTAATGAGATTTTTTGGAAATGACAGTGAATGATACTTGTCCTAAACCTATATGTTGTTATGATCATGAGCAACAAATATTATTATTTAGTTAGTCCATTATCGAATTTTATGCACTTGGCAATACAAATTGATATGACTTTATTTTGTAAAGTAGTTCAACAGATTATTCAATGCATTACACATATTTATAATCGAGCGAAGTCATATGAGAATTTTGCGTACTTTTTTTCATTCGTTTGAAAAGGTTTTTTGACTCAGTATCATTTCTTCTTCTAGCAAAATTAAAATGATTGGCATCGAACCTCATAGAGATAATATATATTTTTCGAATTTCTATCCAGAAACATAAAATATAGATTTATTTTCTTTTCTCAAAAATTTATCGTATTTTATAGCGGTTTGCAAGCCTAGTTTTTTAATTTTATGTTTAGTAAATAGTTCTTGAATTTTGTGTGTAATAAAAGAATAATCATTTCATAACTTGGAAGCAGCAGAAATTATTTTCTAATAACATATGCTCGGTTTATTACTAGAAATTCATTTTCGTGATCGAATATATTATCTTGACCAGACAGTGAGAGGAGTTCAATTCTTTTTACACGCAAATACAAATTCATCTGGTCCAATAGAATGAAAATCAGTCTATCGATAAACTTTTTTGTATGGAATAAAAATTTCCGAAATTGATTCAAAGTTCCAACATTCAATTGTGTGATATTTAGAGATTTTTTAAAGTGATATTTCATGTATTTTTTACTTATATTGAATAAAAATATTGAATCAGCTTTTTTCATGACAGTTCCCGAGTCGAAAAATTGGTGTGGTTTTTGTCCTCATATTTGTGTCCGAAATTATCCTCGATTTCTCCTCAACTGGAATCTTATAGTATAACTAGCAGACCCGGTCACGCGTTGCTGTGACTCTGTTACAGTGCGCCGGATCAATGTTGCACTAAACTTCCTAATGTAGTCAGATTAATATTCAATTATAAAAATGAAAACGTTTCAATCGATTTAAGAATTAAAAAGTAATTGGTAAAAAATTTCACAGAGTTGAAGTTAATGACAAACGAACTTAAATTTTTAATTTATATTTTATTACAAACTACTTCCTGAAAATATATAAAAATGGATATTTTTGAAAAAACAAATGAATCATTACAATTTATAGTTCAAATTTATCTAAGTGCTAATTTATGTACAATATTTTTTGTTAGCCTGTCTTTTGCTAATACGAATAAATTTGAAGGTTGCCCCCCCCCCCCCCCCCCCCCCCCCCCAAGTGAGCAGGCGACATATAGTTGCCCATGAGAGAAACACCTATTTTCCAAATCCAATCCACAGAGGCGCTCAATAAGTGCTGCCCTCATTAGTGCTTGAGGTCGAGCTTGTAATTTTCGGCGCGCGCAACGTGCAACCAGCTGATGCACTTGTAAGTGCTGCTCCTGTTGCATGCGACGCCAAATATATGAATAATTCGCAAACAAACACAACATACAGCACCATTTCAAAAATGACAATGAATGAAAAATTTTAATGATTTGCTTATGTTTGTAAACATAAACACTTATGATGTCCAATTAATTGCAGCATAAATAAGTCAAAACGCAACGCCATCTATTGGAGGATTACCCAACCCAGATAACCAAGTGTTATGCTGATTACTTAATTCACACCGCCATCTCTTAGAAAGTTATTGAACTTACAAAAAATTGCATGTCATTGTCCTATAATAAACATTTATTTAATATTTAATAAATATAGTTGTTGAAAATCGAGATAAATACTATCCTATAGTTTAAGTTGGACCAAATTACACATAATAAGCCAAGTTTCATCGAAATCGGTTGAGTAGTTCCGGAGTCCATTTGTTTCAAACATCGTGACAGGAGATTTTTATATATAAGATATAACAGAAAACGACTTGAGAAAGTCTCATTTTGTCCGCCGTTTCCAACGAGCAGGACAAAAGGAGACTATTTCGACGTAGTGATCATGTACAAAAGTCTCATTTCTGCCTTATTGGAGGACAAAATGAGATTTACTTCGTAACGTATAATGTATTCAGATGAGAACAAATTGAAACTTTTTTCTAATGAAAATGTCCTCCCTCCTCGCTACATCCATGAGGTGATTAAATTGTTTTATATCATTTTAATAAATGCCACAAACATAATTATTTTACTTGATATTTTATTTATTATTTTATTATGAACATAACTTTTTTTCAGATTGTATATAAAATATGAGTATCAATTTATGCGTGTTTGTTTGCAAATTATTGCCGTAGATGATATCACTTTTCATACAAATTCTTTACTGCAAACTATTATGTTTATTGAGTATGATTATGAAATTGATTATGAGTAGTCAAAAGTATGATGTAAAATTTGAAGTGTACCTGGGTGAATAATTATTTACTTGTGTGTGTGTGTGTGTGTAATAAGAAGGGAGGAAATAAGCGGCAGTTCCACCACGAAGTTATTCTCAGAACTTCAACAATTCACCAGGAGAGATCAGGTTCATGCTTGAATGCCTGTTAGTGTTATACATGATTCGCGTAGCCATGTTAGGACGCCTCAAGTAATTGTGATGTGTGACGTGATAGCGGGTGAATTCAAATGATGAGTTGAATTTTTAACATAGATATATATGATGAAGTGTGTATTATAACGGCATAATGCAGTTTAATTGCTTATTTATTCTTCACTACCCTGTCAATATTTTCCATAAGAAAATAAGATTATAATTCGACATCAAGAAAATCAAAGCGTTAGATAAAATTTTATTTTTTTATTTTCTCACAATATTACCACCTTCAAACCACATACATATTCACTCTCATCACTTACACATCACGAGTTTATCGGGGAATACATCAATAATCATTTTTTTGATTAATCTTCATGAGAAAAATTTTGAAAACAATGATAAACAATGATAATAGTATTCGTCCTCAATGACGGTTATTTCTCTTGAACAAAATAAAGATAATATGACAAATAATCAACAACTGGGTTCGGCGGTATCCAGTCTACAGTTGATCTGAGTTTACTATTTTTTACACTTAAATTTATAATATTAATAATATTGATAGTATTATTACGACTACAACAACTTCTCTCTTAATTATTATCTAGTCGCGTGACTGAGAATTCGGTGCTTCACAATACAACAATGGACGCCCGCTGAACAAGGCGACTAGCACGTGGCGAAGGACACAAAATATAACTATCGTGAATGTACTTACAATAATGTAATCAATCGTGAGTGATTTCAACTCTGCAACAATCTCGATCTCACCAGCAACTTCACACACTCTTTACAATATTTTATCTCAAACACTCTAATTATTTATTATAATTATTAGTCAATCTACCATGGGCACACGTCCTATATTTTAGGTTTCCAAATTCTAAGTGTCGTCTTGCCTCATTTTAATTTCCTCGTGTTTTTGGCCTTGTCTTTCCAAGCTTGCCAACGTCTTCGCCCTGGAGGTGCTGCTGTTATATCCCCAGTATAGGGATATGTGTTTGAGCATCGAATAAGTAGACTGTAAGAAACTATACTTTAAGCTAAGGTAGAAATAACGTTTATACCTATATATATAAGTAAGATAAACGAGAACTACGATCGATATTACAGAATCCTATTAAATAATTAGACGATTGAACTCAATTAATTAATAATTAAATATCTGTACACATTTAATGAACATTCAACGAACATGGCAATTAACGTATGAAATATAAAATAATTTAATTAGGCAACTAAAAAAACTAGAACTGACATATACCGTACGCTATAATAAATAAAAGCGAAATAAAATGAATACCAAGAAATATCGAGAAAAACTGACAGACTCTCACTTGAAATCAGAGCTCGAACAGAATAATAAATATTCAAACACTATCGCTCTCAGAAAGAACAGAAATAAACATTGAACCGAAAATGCACTCTTATAAACTCTAAATAATGCACATACGCTAAACATAAATGTCAAACATTTTAAATAAATATCTTTTTATATATATCTTAATACAGAAACGAAATCTATAAGTTAAACAGAACACTAGCCATCAAATACCAAGAAAAGCAATAAAACTAAGGGTACCATTCGGGAAATAAATAAGAAATAATATACCTCAAAGAAAGTACCCGATGAAATATGGATGACATACACGAATAAAAATTAGAAGTATATAACTATGATAAATATATATGAAATAAACATAACACTTATAGAATTCCTTATATCAAATAAAATCCCTTCCATTTCATCTTGAAAACCCATAGCATCAAATAGAATGAAAATAAAGCAGGAAAAGGAATTGTTTAAATAAAACCAACCAATGATAAAGTTACTTGGACTGTGAGAAACTTTGATTTCTCCTTTCATCTAAAACTTCATCATCTAATAACTAAATTGAAATAGAAAAATCAGTTCTCCGTCAGACATCAAATCGATTAGTTCTCCGACGATCAACGAAAAGAAAAGTTCTCCGCTAATCATCAGATCGATTAGCTATCCAAGATTATTTGAAGTCTAAGTTTTATAATAAATAATTCGCAGTTGATCTATAAAATCAATAAATTTTACTATTCAAGTACAAACGGTACATCACGTTTCCGGGGTAAATAAAATTTAGCGAAGTTAAAGTTCTCGCTCAGTAATACAAACCCGAGAGTGACATTGTGCGCGATTTGTTTCGTTTGAAATAAAATGAATTGAAGATAATAAACAAACAATAAATTAATCGATCGGAGTTCTCATTAGATAAGTTCTAGTATTATAAACATTATCAAATAGATGAAAATAGAATTATTTTTAATTAGTTAAATGTTAAGTGACTTGACGTTAATTAAAGTTTCATTCTTGTGTAATTAAGTGAATAAATAATAATATTAAGTTCAAATCTGTGTCACGTAAAACATTCATTTTCAACCCGCTAACGACCATCTTCACAATTCCACTAGTTTCTGAAAAGAATCTACTTTTCCGAAGAACAATCAAATTCCTACAATTCAAAAAAACAAACAATAAATATAGTAAGGTCGACCAAAATACTTCCGAACAACGCAGTGATTGGCCCTCAACCAATCTAGGAGCAGAGGCGGCAACTACAAATGAGAAATCAACATCAAGGTAAGCCTCTCTCCATAGTTCGCGTGTTCCAGGACGTAACACTGCCACCTTTGGCTGGTTGGCGCACATATTTTATCGACTGCTCTCTATGCGCATCGATCAGCAGATCACTGGACATTACATATATTCAATTAGAGAAGTTTGGGATTCTCGTATTACATTTGTTTCATCTCCCAGACGGCATTTTTCATTTCTTCACGATTAGTGGGCATGAAGATTCTTTCTCGTTTTTTCCTCGTGTGCCCAGGTACTTTCTACATATATTTCTTTTTTGTGTTCCGTGATTGCATTGACTCAAACCTCTGTCATTCGTACTTCAATCTACATTCTACATTACCGGCTATTTACGTCATTATGTCTATCGCCCGTTTCAGCGAGCGTCTTATATCTAATGAAAAATAATAATGACTGGTAAAATCGTCACAGAGCTCATCATAGAGGTCTCCTGAAACTTGGACTTTCGCGTATAGATACACGGTACGTAATGTCTCGCTTCGCAGTGGACTTGGCGTGAGACACTACCGTGTCTCTTGATACGGGTCGCGTACAAAAAGACTGAGTTCAAACACCAATCATCTGACAAACTGAATAGACAATCGTATTGAAAATTTAGCAATAGGATTATGAAGGTTGTATCTACACCATATTCAAATTTCAGCTGATTTCCAATATCTCGAAAAAAGTACAGAACTACCTTAATTATTATTGACGGGACCATATTTATCCGTACACTCACACATTTCACTTTATTGCAGCAGCTCAATTCCGCTCCGTATTCATTCATTACTGCAGCAGCTTCTTCATACACTATTTATATGATGACTACTATTTCCGGACTCTAATCTTTCTCAGTTTCAGCCTTGTTGAGTTGAAGGCAGCTATATCATTGATGATGGTGACTCGCCACACACGTGCTGATCCATAAGTACGTCTGTTCAATCACGCTTTTGAGTGCGTAAATAATCCATATATCTCTTCAGATAATATTGTGCATCGCTCGTTCTCTCGGCAATAACACAACTCATCACTGGTCCGGGATATTTTTATGGTATTTTTTCACCAGTATTATATATTCGTCCGACGTACTCTACTCCGCACACACCTCGTCCAACCGACCTCTGTCTTGGTAGTAGTTAATTTTTCGTTCCAAATTTTGCACGTGTCTCACTGCTTCTCTTTCGTCTTGCTCGGCACCCTTCCTCGATCCTCGTATTTTCCTGTATTCTTGCTGTACTGCTGTTGCTTCCACTTCTCACCAAATCACACTACCGTATTTTTTTTCCCTAAATCCGTATTGATTGTGATTTATCGATGTGTGGCAAGCCACAATATCACAATGGTTCAGAACAAATATAAATTATTGTTGATTCAGTACATTTGAAAGGCTGATTAAAGAATAATTTATCGATTACAAGTTTCGATTTCATAACGTGCATGTGAGCCAAGATGACTACGCCATACGGCGAATGTCGATGAGAATGCACAAAAATGATTGAGTAGTTTCAATCCACAATTAACGTCACTTATTCATTTTTAATGATAGAGACTTCTCAATAATTTTATCACAAGATGAGAAGACGCGAGTCTTAACTGATTCAATGTTTGAGGTAAACTTAGACGTACAATTTATATAAATGATGCGAGGTGAACGAGAAAACACATGCACACACGACTCTTGTTTAGAAGCATAGCTTCTGGGCCTTGGCAATGACGCATTAGCCTAATTGTCATAATGCCGCCACTCAATTACCGCGGCAAATGAGGTCAAATATTGCTCAAACTGCTGCATCGATCAAAATCAATGAGTGTGGACAGTGCTGGTATTTCTCATGCTAATTGTTCGCGCACTGACTGCACTGATTACTGAACAGTAATGATTGATATAAAATTTCATAATTGATGTTATATGATTGTAGTATTGATGCTATACATTAGGGTGGGCCGAATCATTGGGTGCTGATTCTAATAGTTTTTCAATAAATATTTCAAATTTATCCATTCAAGACATGAATGCTAATATCTCCTAAATGGTTAGAGTAACCGATTAACTACAAAAGACCTTTTTTATACAGTGTTTGATTTTCTACAAAAATATATGTTGCGTACTTTATGATATTGATTTGTCTACGAGTTATAAAATTTAAAAATAACAAAGAATATTTGTAGAATTTTTCAAACTTTAATCTACAATTTTTTCTAAACAGTAAAAGTTATGAAAAATTGTAGGATACCTTTTTTATAAAGCGTTCAATTTTCTATGAAACTATGTATTGATCATCTGAATCCGTCCATTAATTCGTGAGCTACAAAATTCTAACGATAAAAATAAAATTCTCCATGTTATTCAAATGGAAATTCAGAAATCACGATGCGACACCTTTTGAAATCAAAATTAAGAGCTGCCCTTTTCACAGGTGAGAATTTTTTGGTCAGCTTGAACAATTTTTCCATGCTAACAGAAGAAAAAAAAATGAAAAGTTTCTCTGGGCGCATCCTACTATACATTAATGTTTGAGATGATGATAATAATATTATTTTAGTGGAATATATTTTTCTTTTGTATGAAGTAGCCAGTTATTTAGGATGGTGTGGTAGTGAAAAATTGCATTCAGTCGCAATGTCTAAAATTGGCTAGAAGAATTAATTAAAAACACAATGAATAAATATTTGTAACTGTACAAAAAATATCATATCACTTTATAAGATGTAATTTTGTAGTCCATAATTAAGATGAATTAACCAAATAATGATTGTAATAATTTTTATTGCGCACCGTTGTATATGAACGAAATTTCCAATGCAGCAACACGCAGGTTGAACACACTGGGTGCGTTTTGAAATTATATTAATTAGCACATTTTGAAATAAATTGCTCCTCAAATTATTGCTCATAGAATTTTGTTTAGTTGAGATGAACTGCGTAAAAATCAAATTGTTATTTCAGTATGAATTCACGAGGCACTTGATGAACGTTGCAACTGTGAAGATGAAGTGGCGTCATATGCCTTTAGTGAGGATGATCGCCGGGCAAAATATAGTGGTGAACACGAGAGTCACCGAGATGCACCGAAATCGCCCAGTGACACGGCCCAAAAATATTTAAAATTCGAAAAAAAAAAATATGCTCGTGCAATGAATATGCAAGTACAATGTTACCAATGATTAAACAGCAGATTACTCTATGTTAAGACGAAATTTTGACCGCATGACGTCCGCTCGTCATGCATATCTGATGTATTGCATCAATTGACTGAATAAGTATTCAGTAAAGATCATTTTTGACTCTGGCCTCTAGAAATACATACTGTGGAAACAACAGTGAAATATTGCTGTTCATCACAATCAGAAGTATGATTGTTGAATTGTGATGCATGAAATACATCACCGTATAACTCAACGATACTTTTCACTAGTATCAGCACGAAAAGTTCTGGAAAATCGAATCGTGCAGTATTGAAACACAAGAATGTGACATTGTAGTCCGTCAAATTAGAGATAATGAACTGAAAACTTTTATAAATCTTCATTTCGACTTTCTGAATGCTATCTCAAGTATCGCATGAAATCTCGTGCCCGCGTCTAAAGTTATTCGGGGTCTTATATCGCAAAAGACGGTTTATTGCAAATATCTCGGTTTCTATGGGTCCAGTGTCTTTAACATTTATTATAAAAATTGTAGAACATGAAATTTGCGACAAATTTTAATTGGGACATTATTCCATGCGTCTAACTGTTGTCGAAATAGAGCGCGAAGAACATGCATCGCTCAGTAATCCACAGCAAGGGCTATCGTAAGTCACGGTGAAATATACCGGTGATCTGTACATTGTATTCAATGAAATTTCACATATATCAAATATATTTGTTCAATAATTCTTACTTGCTTCGAATGTTCGAGGTGCTATTTCACTGTTTGTATGAACGTTCAACTGTGCGACTGGTAATAATAGGTGCTCGTGTCATATGATTGATGAAAAGCACAGCTGTATTTTTTGCTCAAACTGCTGACATATGCACAAAAATAGACCGATGAACGTACAATAAACATTTTCCAGACGGAGAAAATTTATGAAAAGTGTAAAATTGAAAATTTCCAAACAGTCAATTTGAAGTCTAACAATTTTCTGTTTTCAGCTATGACAGGTGATAAAAGTCTGGATCGGACCTGTGGCTGAAATTGAAACAGACCTACGAGATGGGTAGTTGGGCAGCAACAACTCTTGGAGTCGGGCTAGCCATCTTCATCATCATAGGAGCCATTCTAGCTCTTTGCTGGAGGCGAGTGTTGGCTTTTTTCATTTATTTTTTCACTTCTTTTCATGACCTTAACCTCGCACGATTTGTGAATCACAAAATGAAAATGAAATATAACAATATCATATAGTGTCAAATTTTGTGTATTGATTGCCCTTCATCAAATCCCAGTGTTTTTAATTCTCGTTTACTTCATTTTGAATCGTTGACCATCATTACCTTTGAAACAAAAACAAAACGAATAGTATTTCAGAAACATTGCTGAGATTAAATGAAGGAAATTACGCAGATATTGCATGGGCTGGCGATGGGACGCGAGAAACATCTGGAACATATGCACAGAATGGCGACAGAGAATATCGTGGTTGAGTGCGTACAGGGAGGAGAAGGTGAGTCTGAAACTCATAAACAACAAATATAACATTTTGCGTTACATTTTAAAAATATCACAAGCCATTGATTTGGAGATATTTGGCCACATATACACGGCTAGGAAATCAAATTCATTGTAGTTTCACCTCATTGTTTGTTAGGTAGGACTGGTGAAAGCACAATATCCGACAGCCCAGACGCTCCTGAGCTTATATCATCAACCCAATAATACATCTCAGTATCTTTCACAAAGTGATAGCGACTTACGATTGGACGCCCAAGGAGCTTTCACGCGGTAAATATGATGCGCATATTTTTATATCATATTTCATAGAATTCGAAGATTTTCCCATGTTTTTTGGTTCTTCACATTGACAACTCCAATCTCTCTTAGCTGCTTGAAGTTTTGAACGTTCCTGGAGCGATTTTTCAAAAATCATTTGTTGCTATTCTAATTGCGTACGCTGACACTCATAATAATTACCAATGGTAAAAAAAAAATAAACACGATGATACACCTTTCAGAACACACTCCTACATGCAAGTAGTAAAATAAGGCGGGCTCTGGACCAATCTGCTTTACCATCACAGGTTTTGTTCCAAGCTATGTCATTACCTACTTTATCAGCGGTAGTGGCCATAGTCATTACCTAGCTTACTTATTTGTAGGTCACACTATAGTAGGCCGTTCTTTTACCAGTAGGTGGGCCTCATCGTTTTCATATAAGCGGTCCGAAATTCCAACCCCCCAACCCCTCATCGCCATCTCAAATAATACGCAATTAGTGATAGAAATATTTTGTTATTGTTCTATGATGATGATGATGATGACGTCATCAATGGAAGGAGCGGGGGTCACATTATACGCAATTTGTGATGAAACTATTTTGGGATAATGATGTAATATCCGTGGGCTTGTTATTCAATTGGGGGTGAGGATCTTACTATAAGAACTCAAGATTTTGCATGCAAACTATTCAGTCAACTCTCATATTTTGTGTATACGACTTCCATTCATTTCTCGAATATGAATATTGGTGCGAATATTATAAAAGATCTTTCTCCTGAAGAAAATAAATTTCTCGAGTATGTACCACAACACGCTCATAACTATGATGAAATACTCTTGAGTAATTTTGGCAATAAACCCCCACCACAAGTACACCAATCTCGCAGAGATTTAATCGAATTTCATGATAGTGTAATGCGAATTGGCCGTCTGCGCGAGGAGGAGAAAATCGATGAATACGGTCGCAAAGTTTGTCCAAGATGTCAATGTGTCAAAAAAAGCGATGCCACCATCAGAAGAATGACGGAGAATCTCACATACTTTGCAGATCAATTGAAAAATTGTCTACAAAGTGTGATGAGAGAACAACACGTGAAGCAGAAAGAAAACAAGGAGGAGGAAAACTCTGATACTAATGATCAAGATGCCTCCATAAGTGCAACTGCCGCTGCTACCAGTGATGTCAATAAAAAAAATATATATTATGAAAGATCTCATTGTTTATATAATGGAAGAAGCTGGAAAATTATTCACGATGAGTGAAAAAATATGTAATTCCACGAAGCAAAAAATATAGTGGATAATTGAATGTGAATAAAAGAACAATTTCAAAATATATACTTTCTTATTTCATTCTATTATAATCCCTTATTTGTTCATATTTATCAGATAAAATAGGTTCAATAATTTTGATCAATCACTCAATTCTCTATTGAAATCGTTCTCGGTCGCAAGCTGCTTCTTCCCATGGACCACGATGAGCATTTCTGTATGCATGATCCCACTCACGTAATGTAAATGTTTATATCAACATAAACATATACAAATTGAACGTCGATGATATCAATCGATAATCACGTAATGTGAATGTTTATATCAACATGAACTATCCAAATTTAGAGAGGCAATGGCTTCAGAGTCAAGATTCTGGATTTCAGGAGCGAAAGAAATATGTAATAAACTTTTTATATTGAAATTTTTTAGATTATTGTGATAATTCCAAGCAATGAAAAAATAAATAAAATAAAATGAAAAGGAATATGATAAACACGCTGTAAAATTAAATCTCACTGATTTTTTATTTTTCCATATTATGTCACACAATATGCCTGAGTACTAAATTTGATATACTAAAACGATGTCATGAATGGGTAATAACACTAATGGGTAGAGTGGGTGTAATTTTATAAATACAGGAGTTTTTCGTACATATCCAGTCATTCTGCTTGAGATATTCATATTGGTGACAGTAAGTGAATAAAAAAAAAATGGAAATTATATTGGATGTGCAGGGTTTCAAGTATCCGAATAATCCATTCATTGTGGAAGAACTGTCAACGATTCTGATTAATAAAAAAGCAACAGCTACATTTGGAGCTACACGAATGCTTTTCAAACCACCGTTGAAGTGGGACGAACTGCCGAAACAGTACAAAACAATGAATTTATAAATAACGCGCAATTATCATGAAATTTTGTGGGATGCTGGAGACATACCATACGACAAGCTCAACGATATTCTGCATATCATTATGAAAGGTGTGGATTATATTTACGTTGAAGGATTGTAGAAGAAAAAATGGCTCTCTGATATCATTAAAAGATCAAAAACAATCATAAATTTGGAAAATTTGGATTGTCCATCAATGAAAAATAATGGAATAACCGGCTGTCACTACTATGAATATCGAAAGTCTTGTACAATGTATCATTGTGCACTTGAGAACGTAAAAAAATTAAAATGTTGGATTGTAAAAAAGACACAAATGCAGAGTCCATCGATTGGTCGATCATTGGAGCTGTACTATAAATTGAAGAAGAGAATCAAAGACACGAAACCTCAAGATATTGCATATTCAACAAAAGATTTCATTCTGGAATTTGCACCAACGAAAATTGATAGGATTTGGAATAAACTAACAGAAGAATTACAAAAAGACAAAGATATGATTGCTCATAGTAGATGTCGTAAACATTATAACCCCATTGCCATTAATTACGATGAAATTGATGGGATGATTCCATTGATGAAAGATTGTTCAATATGTAAGGAAGATGAAACATGATCACCTTTTTTTGCTTACAAATAAAAAAATATTTTATCTTTATCATAAATGTATGAATATATTGATGATATGGTGTAGGAAATATGTAGGAATGTAAATATTAATAATAAAAATGTTCCAAGTTATAATGCTTTCTTTTTATTTATTCATCGTAAATACCAAAATTTAGATTTCAACATATATATTGTGAAATGCGCCCAATTTGTCCCTGGATTGGGACGCCTCCCACGTTACCTTTTTGAAGGGATGCCACCCCAATGACCTGTAAGACTTGAAAGATTTCGAGGGAATCTTTTCGAACACAAAATAATTTCCAATGGTATACACAAAATAATATAATGATTTATTCAATATCAATAATTAGAAATCCGGATGGAATAATAATAATGTGATAAGAAGAATAATACTGAGACCAATAATAATGATAATTTTTACTTCTCGTTAAATATTCTAATAATAATAATGGCTTTTCTTTGAATAATAATGGAATGAAATATTCTTTTGATTTTTTGGTCGTGATTTGTGACCGGTCTACGACGGTACAATATTAAATGTTTCATACAAAATCAACGGCAAATTGTTAATTCTTACTCTCGCCAAATCGTTCTTATTAATTACTAATTCCTCTTATTATTATACTTAATATTACACGACAGTCGAAATGAAGTTCACGTTGCGCTGTGGATATGGCGATAATAAGCCAACAATAGTGATTCGCCACGTGCCGATACAGAAGTACGTTTCGTCGGTCACGCTTTGAATTATTGATAAGCTGTGATCTTATTACCTTTTTATCCACAGTCACACTCACTCAATTGATTTCTGTGAAATAATATTTCACCGCTCACTTACTTGTCACGCAAATATTTACGCTGATTTTAACTTGATAATGCTTTTATTCAACTCGATTACAATTTTCGCACATACGCACATACACGCTTCTCTCATACTCGAGGTCCGCCGTGGAAGTGAAGTCCAAGATGGCTTCATCCGTCATCTTCTCCTTTCAAGTGTTACCGTAGTAGTCATTTAGTATCCAAATTGAGTCAATTTGATATCCATATTATTACATTAAAGATAATTAATTATGGTTGGTCCAATTCAAATAGTGGAATAATTGGTAATTATTTGATTGGTTGGTAATTATATATTTGATTTTACCGCCAATGTCAGCCATCTTGCTCCGGTATTCTATTCTCCCATTGGAGATTTTTTGAACAAGTAAGATGGTTGCTTATGCACTCGAGCGCCACCTTTACTTATTTGTTGCCATGCCTCGCATATCGATTATTGACGTTTCGATCGTATTGAGGTTAACCCATGCTGGGTATTCAATGTCAATAGTATAGTGTTGTTACTCACGACTATTTATTATAATATTGGCTGTTGGATTCTTCCATTGGAATATTACTTTGGATAGATATTTTGTATTGACTGCTGCTTTCCTCTATATGATTGATGGATGATAAACAAATGACTTGATGTTAGTTATCCGGATGATTTTCTATTGGTGTACTGTATCCTTTGGTTGTCTCTGCATCCAAGATGAGGCTCACTTAGTGTTTTTTTATCCCATATTTTCTCACGTTCATTCATACTAATTGTACATGTACCTTCTTTGTCCACAGCGCAACGTTTTGTACGAAAACATTAATTAGTGAATAAATTATGTGATGGGTGGTAGGCCACCACATCACAATATATATATATGTGTGTACATGTAGATGTGTCATTGTAATTTTATTTAACATATGCGTTCTTATAATTACATTATTCTATGTTTGAGATACATATATATATTATAACGGCCACCTTTCCGCAGAAAAGCTAGAATCCGGTATTATTCATTTTCAGACGGACTTACCGTTATAAATTTATTAATTATCTTTTATTCTGTCCAAAATAAAGACAAAATATTCTAGGGATGCCACCCTAGTCGATCAATTTGGATGAAAAGTCACTAGATATAATTAGGGAATTTCTCCAGTGACTTGCTGTTTCGCCGAAATGCTAAAATTGAAATAAAAGTGGAAATAATCCTGAAAAGAATGATTCAAATATTCCCAAAATAAATGATTCGGTTAACTGCAGTTAAATTAATAATAATTTATTCAAACAACAGATTTCAGAAATAAAGAATTTTTTAGCACATGAAATAAACGTTTGATAATTGTTGAAAACGTTTGGTAATCGTTGAAAACGTTTGATAATAGTTTATTATTAATTACTAATCAATATTAATCGTTTATAAATGAATTGATGCCCAATATACTATGGGTCATTACAATAGCAATTCCGGCGAATCATATAAAAAGAAAAATATGGCAATTCATTACTTTTAAATTATTATTGATGAAACAACAATATGATCGTTTCTACGAATCGTTAATTATTGATGTTCCACTAATATTATTTATTATAATGCGAATTTTCTATATAATACAACACAAAGTCCCTTTCGGAGATTTTCTCTCTCTGTCTATTACACGTGGAGCCCGAGATGGGTCTACAAATACTGATTTTATACAAACAAATATAATTTAATTATTACTACAAAATAACCTTGAACTATTGACTTAGCCCTCAAAGATATTGCTGCGCTGTTAAACTGCTCAAAAGATATAAGAGGAAAGTGAACAAATATTAACGATGAAAATTGCCCAACAATGACGTTACTCACCACTTACTATATTTTCAATATAACTCTTTTGTGCAATGCCGTATTTCGACCTTTCACAGCATTCACCAAATCGCACAAGTCTCCATTGACATATAATAGATCTTCTGGTACAATATTCTTACGTCGTCGTACAATATTTAATTACAATAGTTCCTTTTTCCAATTATACTTTTCCTTCACACACATACAGCACAACCATACTCTACGATGTCCCTGGGCTAAGTGAAGTCAAAATGGCCGGAGCGTCAGTCTTGGCGGCGTCTTCTTGTTCTAGAACCTTCGGTCGTCTTCTTCACGTCTTCATGCGGTGTTGATTGGCTGCGACAATTTAAATTCAAACATCCGGATCTCTGATTGGCCGGTCGTTGACACGACGCGGACTCTACCGGGATAAAAATTATAAGGTCCATAATCATTTATGGACTGCAGTATTGGATTATGCAGGTTGGATCATAATTATGCGGATGAATTCGGTAGTCCGGTGGCGCCAAGTCAATGTTTTCACGTCAGACAGTATCACTGACCCTCAGAAATGTCATACATGGCATATTGTTTTTATCCACTATAGTTGAGTGTCGAGTTATGTTGTTTAGTCCAAATTACTATATAGTGAAATTATTATATTGTAATCATTCCCCAGTAGCCTTTGGTGCACTCCACGAAATTCCACTCCATGCTGTCACAAGTTATAACTATTGTGAGACCACAGTATTTCACGGTATGTAATAAGCCAAAATCATGTGAATTTTCCCAATATTAGACGCCATATCACAGCATCACAACCAACTGACATGACTGCAACTCGCCAAACCATGTTCTCGTTTCAGTCTTTTCTGTATCCTAATTGGTGAATTCAGCAATTGATACTGATGAATATTAAATATAATTATGCAATGTCTTGAGATGGAATAAATAATCATATGCGACAATGAATGATTATTTGTTTATATATTTGATTATTCGTTCCATCATTATTTATTCCATCGAAATCGATCCCCCCGAGGCCCCCCGAAGCCCACCGAGGCCCCCGCATCCTCCCGAAGCCCCCCGCATTCCCCCGAGGCCCCCTGGATCCAAAAGGAACCAAAAAAAAATGCCTCGGATTCTTGGAATCCTTTGCCCTTGAATGAAAATAATAATGAATACAATAATAGTAATAGTAATGATAATTGTGATTAATATTATATGATGAAATGAAGTGAGAGTAGAATGAATTTAATTGTTTGATTTATAAAATGGAAGGAAGAAATATTTTCTGCACAAGAAAAGTTTCAATTATCATTTTTTTATGAAAGAGAGATTATATTTTTCACATTAGAAATGTTGTATTAATCATTTGAATTAAATATCAGATTAGATATTTGTATAATTTTCGATATTAAGAGTTTATATTTTCGCATCCCCCCGAAGCCTCCCGAGGCTCCCCAAAACCCCCCGAGCCCCCCCGGATCCCCACGATCGATTTCGATGGAATAAATAATGATGGAACGAATAATCATTCATTGTCGCATATGATTATTTATTCCATCTCCCGAAGGATCCCGCAGGATCCAAGAGAATCCAAACAAGGATCCAAGGATCCAAAAGGAACCAAAAAAAAAATTCCCTTGGGTTCTTGGATCTTGTCTTTGAATATTAATGAAATTCACATGATATCTCAAGTTTATTACGACTCATGTCTACATTATCCTAAAATTCGGATTCCACTTAGTGGCCTACTGTGCCACCACACGAGGTAGGCACCTAAGGTGCACTTTGCGTGATCCTAGTGCACTAGGTGCATGCATGGTGCACGATCTCACTACTTCATCTTTAGGGTTATGTAGATCATTGGATGGTTTATTTGAATTCTTATTTTGTCTCTTTTCTTCCAACACTCTGAAGAACGTCTTATTCGATTCCTTGGATTGAACGGAGCCCACACGATGATTTGTTTATGATGATGATGTTCGCCACGTGATGATCCATGCTGACGTCCGGTCTTTTACTTACATTCATACATTACTCAACATATTCACAATCATTCATACCTTTACTCTTCAGGTAAACTTCCACTCACATTTTATTTAATTTATCCGGATATTTTCTACTTAAATGTTATTATTTCAACTTACTTTGCTCTATTTCATTTTCAGCGCAGCAATATTTCTCTATAAAAAGAGCCAAGGGATGATGTGTCAGGACACATCATCACAATATATATATATATATAACTTTCTACAGCGGGTGTTTCACGCATGCGCATCTTATGATATATGAATATATGTATATCCCTATATTGGGGATATAACACCTCCCCACCTAAAAAAGTTCGAACGTCCTCGTTCGAAATACGCGAAATTTGGATTAAAATTTCTTTAATATTAGAGTATATACTTTTTGTGTCTCGTTATTTTCTATTACACATTTTTTTCGAATCGAGTAATTTACATGCTTAGTTGAATAAGTAATTAATTATTCGTTCAGTATTCAATGGTAAATTTACTCGTTTCTAATTATTTATTCGTTGCGGTTTAATTGTTTCAGTTTGTTTCGACTTCGAGGTCAGGAGGTGGCAGCACATCATAGTCAAATGTGCCACCTTGACTTCGAAGTCTCTTGATTCAAATTAATTGAGATGGTCAGCACTTCACGTAGTGAATTGCCTACCAATGATCAACTTTTTAACACTTTGTTTCCATCTGCGCATGCGCCTACGCATCTTACAAGTGCGCGGACATTCATAGATGACCACGAGGCATTGTGCTATCTTCGGTTTCTCTAACCTTGACTGTGATAAAACGCGCACGTGTTCTCGATCGCTTCGCAAAACTGTGTTAAGTTCATTGTATTATTCAACATAACTTCAGTGTAATTCTTATTGTATGTACTGAGTGAAACTGTATGTTATTTTTGTTCTATTCACAATATCTAAATAGACATTAAAATCATAATAGTTGTATGATCAAGCCAATTAATTGAATATCAATTAATTGAGCAGTGTGGAATTCATAAATTGGCATTGGCCATTTGTGAATTCAAATTCATTACAATATAATTCAACTTGCATTCATTCATTGCATTTTATTTGTTCAAATCAATCACAAGTAGTTCAAATATACATTTTGGCTAATTGAAATAAGCATAATTCAACTTTTATTCATTGAAAATTATTGTAAAACTTTATTATAAGAATTTTTCATAATAGCGTAACCATCACCACGTGGCAACATTCATATACGATTTGATTAAAAACATTCAACCGAAGCCACAAAATCAATTGAATATTCATTTTTTATATTATACATTCATTCAAGTCAACTCAAATTTTGTTTATATTGAATCATTCAATATGAACATTCATTTATATTGTAATTACATTCATTTTATTCAATTCATCATTTTATTTATATTTTGTGACACGTTAATATTCATTCACACCACACTTGTGTATATTCACATCATACTTGTTAAAATATAATTAATATATGTTTAGTAACTGTTCATTTTTGTGAGATTTTAATTGTTATGACCTTTTTAGATCAGTTACTGGCAAATTGTTTATTTGTTTCATAAAGATCGAAACACAGTTCATTTATAATTATTTAATAATTCGACTATTATCTTACTACTTAGTTCATTTGTAAAGCAATTCCTGCCGTTACAATTTTCTTAACAATTAGTTAATATTTCGGTTTTTAATCCTAAAAAATTGAATCTTAATTCACTACACAGTTTTTTTCTTATTTTATATTCATTTCTAATTGTTCGTGGTGATGAGTTGGCAGTAGTAGTAGGGGATGGTCTTGTGCCCAATTGCTTTCCCCTACTCTGAAGTAGTTTCTTGCTTATAAATAGTGATTTTTCGCCAATTTATTCATTTTAAGTCCAAGTGTCGAACCTGTTATCAATTTTCTTTTTGTTGGTGTTCACCGTAAAATAAAACACTACACCATGGATCGTCTGCGAAAAGTGAACGAGATCGAGGAGTTTGTAAGTATTTTGTTTCCTCTCATTTTTATTAAGTATAAATTTCTTCACTATATTATATTCTATTTTATTTTATTTGTATAGATATGTGTGTGTGTGTGTTTTTTTTTTGTTCTATTATGTATATATCAGTATATGTCTATAATTTTTTGCTATAGTTGGAGTAAATGGAAATGGACTATGCTTCATCCGTCTTCAAACGATTGTACGACCGCATGTTGGAGGCGGTAGAATATCGGTGAGTAAAAAAAATTTATTTAATAATTTCATTATATGTTTGAATTTAATTATATATACAGGGTGTGGCGGAATGAATGTCTTTCCTTTTATAGACAGACATTAGATACTATTCTGATGCAAAATTTCTTTGACTACTGCAAATCGGTCTATCTGATTTTGAATTATTAGTTAACCAAGAGTGGCCAATCAGAGTGCGTAATTTTCGCGCTACAAAAGTGGAAGGGTGAAGGTGCAAAAAAAGGATTCTAAAATCGACCTTTGGTAAATATTCTTGAAGTCGGTATTACCCTGGGTCCTACGGTCATTTTCCGACACTAGATGGGCCCGCTACGCTTTTCCAGATGAGTTTTCTGACGAAATTTCTTTCCCTTGAGCGACACGAGTATACTGAGTGTACCAAAAAGTTATGTGCTTACACGAATGCTCCATCATACTGGCTTTAAAATTGTACAATGACATAAATATTTTCTCTATCGTTTTTTTGTTTTTTTTTTTTTTTTTCTTTCATTTATACAAGCGGTATTTGAGAATCCAATTTGATTAAACCATTTATTTCCATGTATGGTCATTTCAACATAATGATTATATTAAATTTTTCGCGACATTAAAAATACTCTAAATAGTTTTCGATTTGTTTTAAGTAACAGTTGCACACTAAAATAAGATACTATTCGAAAGTTTCAATTATTTAATTTGACAAATGATTACTTCGTTAAAATGTTTTTTTTTTTCATCATTTTCTATTAAACAAATGGATCTTGATGGATATGGTCATGAGAAAAAATAAAAATTACTCGACTCTCATGTTCAATGTAGGGAAAATCGTGATATGGGCATTATGAAAAATGACTGGCCGATGATTGAAAAAAAAACATTTTGATGAAATAATTATTTGTCAAATTAAATATTTAGAAATTCAAAATTGTATCTTGTTTTAATATGCAACTATCGCTTACAACAAATCGCAAACTATCTAGAGTATTTTTAATTTCGCGAAAAATTTAATCCAAATAATTCTGTTGAGGTGACAAACGAATTAAAATAAATAGTTTAATCAAATTGGATTCTTAAATATCGATTGTGTGAATGACAAGAAACGATAGAGAAAATATTTATGTCATTATTGTACAATTTTAGAGCCAGTATGATGAAGCATGCAAAGGCTAAAATGAATTTTTTTTTCATACAGTTATTATTCAAATACAAACTTTTGATGTGAAATCAAAAGGTATCAACTACAGCGTGCTAAAATTTCGTCCTGGATAATTTTTTACCCGCGTTCTTATCAATCCGCTTTTTAACTTTTTTTAAACATTTTATGAACATTGAATTAAATGTGTTTTTGACCTTTGAATTATAAATGTAACGAAGTCTTGTATGGAATTTATTTGGAAATAAGATTAGTGTCCATGTGATTTTTTTTCTGGGTAATTGCACATACTAATACTTGATTTGAGGGGGGAGCTGCCATAAAACGAAAAAAAGGGTCCAAACTGACACTACCTGCAGTTATACTTGGTAAAATGAAATCATTTCGGTTTTCTACTGAAGAAAATTTGAAAAAAATATTTTCATCTATGAAAATCCCCAAGAATACTAACGATTATTTACCAATCATTTGTTTTCTTATACTTATTAATGATATGCAAAGTTTTCGTGTAAAATCAAAACGTGCCAACTACAACATGTCAACATTTCGGTCCTAAATAATTATTCACCCGTGTTCTTATCAATCCACAATTCAACTTTTTTTTAAAGATTTTATTATTAAATTACATACGTTTTCGTTTGAATTATTGTAATACTGAAACCATGTGAGAAATTTCATGTACCAATTTTGTAATCGGAGGGGAGCTCTCATAAAACAAAAAAAAAGGGTAGGCGCTGACACTACCTGAAGTTGTAGATGGTACAATGGAATTATTTTAGTTTTCTAAGACGTGTGAAATAAATATTTTTCGTAAAAACTCCTAACAACGCTATACCGATTATTTATATCAATCATTTCTTCTGTAACAGTTATTAATAAAATGCAAAGCGTTCGTACTATTTATACTATGATAAAAGTATTTATACTTTTTTCAAAAATGTTTGACTTTGTTTAAACATTTCATAATTGAATCAGTTGTGTTTTCGTTTAAATTATTGGAATACGGAAATCTTGTGCGAAATTTATTCAAAGAGAAGATTATTTTAGAATCGATCAGTATAGAGTATAAGCTGTCATGAAAAAAAAAAAAAGGGTCGGGGCTGACACTACCTGAAGTTGTGGTTGGCAGAATGAAATTATTTCGGTTTTCTACCGTGTTTGGAAGGAATATTTTCTTTTGCAATAATCCCTAACAACATTATCAATCGTATGTCAATTCTGCTTCTTGGAATTAATATTTGTTTCATGCGCATATATTTTCATTTTATGATGGCTGACTCTGACGCTTGACTTCTTGTTCAGAATAATCAACTTCTTTTTTGCTACTTATCAACATGAAATACATTCAATTTCATTTCAGCTACATCAGTTTTTTATAGTGAAGCGTTTGTCAACGCGTCTCGATTGATATAATCAATTTCTATCATTCATCATGCATAAATTTTGTCTTCTTCAGAAATATTTCAAAAATATTGTGCTGAAAATAAAGACTCAGGTAAGGCCGATACCTTATATCCGTATACCTGCATACACTCACTCTCTCGGTGAAATTATTATTGGTGGGGACCAGTTATATCTTTTCTATTTGAAATTACATTAATTGTTTGTCAGAAGTTATCTATTGTCGCTGGTTGTATAGAAAACGAATAACCAGCAACAATTAGTGACTTTTGGCTTATATTCAACAAAGATATTATCTCATTTTTATTTGAAAAGGTTCACATCATCAATTGTTGATGATAATTTAAAATGATTTTCCTGAAAAATATAAATATACCAAATAACTCTTATTTTTCTGCAAAATAAATGATTTATTCAAACAAATGTCCATTTGAAAAGCCAGATTTTTGCATGAAATGACTTATTATTTATTAGGTGATTTTTTTCTCCAGCATTAATGCTGTCTTAAAAAAGGCAATAACAGAATTTTCATTTTTAATTCATCTTGGTACGTCAATAATGTTATAGACATTATTGTGACAATGTTTTTTTGGTAGCGGTTCATTCGTCGTCTATCGTTTATATTACTTGTTCATTTCATTCAAATTATTTGTATTATTACTCATAAAGACATTATGAAACTTCATCCAAATGCATTTGAATATTGGATAAAGTAAAAGTTCTTTCATTATTTCAAAGATTTAGCGGGTTATAAGTAGTAATAAATTCGCGAAAAGCAATAAATTGAAAAAAATTGAACGTTTGATGACAAGAATATGTATAGTATTTCTTTTTTATTTGTTGATATGTGCTTTGGTTTACTTTTCATTCATTTTTAAATAGGGGTCATTTGTTTATTATAAAGTGCACACCAATTTGAACTTGACATTTTTCAAATTTTCATACCTTGTATACATCAAATTTAATCAACATGTATTCCAGGATTTTACATAGAACAGTTCAAATTTTATCTATAATCTTTTTGGGCATGGAATTCAATGTCTCGAGTACAATTCATGTGCTTGAAGTCGTTTTTTTTAATTTTTTTCTTGGCATTTTCCACAATATATTACATTGACTTTGAACGTGCATTGACAAGAAAAATTTATTGCAAACAAATGAAAGATATTAACAATTTTATTGTTTGATTCGTTTTTCCATGCTCGCTTTTCGTTAGAAATTTAGTTAAAAAATTACTATTTTTCTCTTGATCCTCTTGTCCATACAACTATTTTTCAGAAAAATGAAATTTTCATTAGATCATTTATTAATGAATATTTTCGGTCGCAAGTCTCACAGCGTGTCCGTCAGAAATTCAAGATACGCATGCTCTTATTTTTTACTCGCTAATGTTAACAACGTTGCATTACAATTTGAAAATATTTGTTGTTCATTTTCAAGGTTTAATATAAAAGCACATACTCCAACAAAGTACAAAAAAAATATTCCGGTTGTGCCATAGTACAAGTCCAAATATTAAATTGATTACATATTTCAAAACTAAAGCACCACAATATTTTAGAGCAAAATAAGAGTAAAAAAATGATTATTAACTCTTTGACTTATCAACTTTTAATTGAGTACTACATGAAATAAGGTTTTTGCCAATGTATTTCAGAGTATCAATTTCATTTCATGATTTATTGACTTCAATCGAATCATATCTATCTTGTTCGTTGCGTGATTTACGCTCGAGAATATTCAATAATTTTCAATTTGATGAACATTCTTATGAAAAAAGGACTTTGTCATTAAGAAAACGAAAAACATAATACTATTCGTTTCAATTAATTTTCAATGGGGCACGAGCATGCTAGAAACATGCGAACAATTGAATTAAAATTTGAAAATTTGTAAAGTCGGATTTTTGCATGAAATGATTTATCATTTATTAGATGATTTTTTTTCAGCGTTAATGCTGACATGAAAAAGCAATAGAAAAAACTTTATTTTCATTCCATCTTGGTACAATATTATTTAAACAAATGTCATTTTGAAAATAAAAATAAAAAAATGTGGTTCAGTCAAAATTTCCTTAGGATGACCGTTATATCCCGGAGGCTTACTGAAGTAAATAAGAATGTCGATCATTTATTATGATGTTTTTCATTTTCAAATTATTATATCATGGTGGTATAATGAAGCAAACCATGAAATTGGCTATAACTTCAATTTTGATCTCGAATAACTTCTGAACGCAAAAATCATAAGATATGGTGGCTGTAGGGGTCGCGTTTATTAATATTAAAAATATTACTTATGGTTGGAGAATCTAAAATTACAAACTTATCAACGGGAACAGATAAAAATTTGGGTAATATATAATTCTCTTATTTTCGTTGTTACTATTTTTCTGATTATTTTACAATAAAATGATATTATAGCATTTTGATAGAGAGGTTTCCGAGGCATAATTCTCATAAGACACTTCTTCAAATTCATTAATTTATTATAGTTTTACTCGTAAGTATACATTAATATGAATAATGAGGCATAATTTTTTCTCATCTTTTCATCATTTTTATAAGACGCATTCTAATTATTGATATTGCAATGTTCTTAATAATTAGGAATGAACTTTACTCTCTTCCACAAAAGTTATTAGAAATAATTGGTTTCGTATAGATTGCTAAAAAATAAAATATTTAAAAGAATTATGAATGATATAACAAAATGGAAATTATATCTATTTTTTCATTTATTAGTATACAATTGCATATGTATTGCAATATTACACAACATAGCATGAAATCGTCAAAACTATCATTTGCTTATTTTATATAATTGCATATTTATAATTATTACATATAATTGTATACTTATTATTATGGTGCTTTTTTTTTGAGGACTATTTTTTTCACGGCATTGACGAAATATTAATCTAAACATAAAAAAATATATTCTCCTCAAAAAAAGAACCCTAATACTTATGAATGCATGAAAGATTTTCCATACTTTTTTACTATTTATAGTTTTTTGAAATATTTTTTAGGTGCAGTGTCTCGAAAAATGACGTTTTACAGACTGAATCGAGTCCCTAAAATTTTACTTCTTTATTTGGCCGTATTAGTTGAAAGACTATATTAAACAGTATTCCACTGGCTATATTAATTGATTTGGTCATTCTGACAAAAAGAAATTTCCAGAATAAATTATTCATGACAACTTTGGATGATTTTCACTTGGGAATAATAATGTGCCGAATAATTATACATTTCTTTATAAACTAGTTATTCATATAAATAATACTTCATCAAAAAGTACGAAATTTTTTAGTTCAGTGATTAATTATTTAGTGGGCATACAAAACTTTGCTTGTGTTAATTTTATGTGATAGAAACTACAATTCTCAATAAAGAAGATTTAATCACTGTTTTTTTTGTAAAAATATCTTCATATGAGTCCTCGATAATTTGATGAATTCTAATAAACAATTTCCACTATTATTGTTTTAGATTAGCTTCTAGACACTCAAAAACATTCCACCACAAAATGTATGATCCCAATATTGAATAAAGTCTCATTATGCCTGTATGAGCAATAATTCATAATAAAAAATATGAACGATACGCCAGATGAGCAGATTGATTTTCAGCTCCCAAAAGAACACTTTCACAATAATGTAATATGAACATTAGGGTGTGCCATTTTTAGGCAACTTTTTTTTTCACGAAAGGAACAGGCTAAAAACTTGCTGGACGGTGAAGAAAGAAGCCTGTTCAAAGCGGAGCTCTTAATTTCAATATTTAGAGGTGCAGGTGGATTGTAATTTTCCATTTTCCATTTAAATAACATGGGAAAAAAAATTTTATGTTTTTTTATTTTTGTAGCTCGGCATTGGCGCAACATAGAGATGAGCCGATAACATGGTCTTATAGGGAATCGAACGCTCTACAAAAAAGATCTCCTACACTTTTTTCATAGAAAAAGTCATTCTAAAGATATTCAAACCCAAAATTCAAATGAAATTTGTTTGAACAAATTTCGTATGAAATTTCGACTTTTTTGTCATTAAATCGATACTTATCAGTTTATTATTTTCTTAAAAATTATTTTTAATCAAAAAACACTTCAATAATTGTACCTACATTGCTCAATTTTTTTCAGACAGCATAATTTCTATTGCTCTGAAATGATAATGAAATTAATTTAACATAAGTCATAAATAATATTTTCCACAGTAAATAAAATGAAGAAAAAAAAAATCTGACATATGAGTATTTTTTTTTAACTTCACAAAAATATAAGCACACAAAAACCAGTTTTTTGAATAAAAATAATTTTGAAGATAATAATAAACTGATTATAGTATCGATTTAATGACAAAAAAATCGAAATATCATGCATTTTGAACTTTGAGTTTGAATATCTCCAGAATGACTGTTTCTATGAAAAAAGTGTGAGAGACCTTTTTTGTAGAGCGTTCGATTCCCTATAAGACTATGTGGTCGGTTCAACTCTATGTTACGCCAATGCCGAGCTACAAAAATAAAAAACAAACAAAAAATTTTTTTTCCTATGTTATTCAAATGGAAAATGGAAAATTACAATCCGCCTGCACCTCTTCATATTAAAATTAAGAGCTCCGCTTTGAACAGGCTTCTTTTTTCATCATCCAGTAAGTTTTCAGCCTGTTTCTTTAATGAAAAAAAAAGTTGCCTAAAAATGGCACACCCTAATGAACATATATTATTGTATCAAGATGAAATAACAATCAAATAACTCATTGTTTTTTCCGAGACAGCAGTAGAGCTGGAAAAAAATTCACCTGACAAATAATAACTCATCTCATGTGAAAATCCGAATTTTTGAATGGACTTTTGTTTGAATAAATCATTATTCGCTAGAATAATTGAAGTTATTCGGCATATTTTTATTGACCAGTAAAAATCATTCATAATTACCTTCAAGAGTTGATTTCCTAAACCTTCTCAAGTAAAAATAAAATAATATCTTTATTAGGGTACTTTTTTTGAGACGGCTATTTTTTTTTCTTTGCTTAACATACGGAATATCACTCTATACATGAAAAAAAAAATTTCCTCCAAAGATGAGCTCTTAATTTTAATATTTAGTACTCCCACCATCAATCTGAAATTTTTTCATTTGATTAACACGTAAATCCCGATTTTTTTTACATTGATCTAGAGCTTCATGGCATTTTATACTATTTAATTGGTTTCCAGCAGAAATTGTACGGAAATGTATAAGATTTGATAGTATATCTACCGAAAATTATGTTCAGTGAACTGCGCTACCAGTAAAAAATGGTTAAGCCAATTTTAGCATAAATTTCATGGTTTTTTCGATTTTTCGCGAAAATTATCAACTTTGCAGCAAAAGTATATAAGACCTTTTTTGTAAGAAAGTCATTTTTCTATAAAATGTTATTCTTAACAAAAACTGTAAAGCTGATAGTTTCGAGAAAAATCCAATTAAACAAACATAAATTTGAAATTTCTCTGTTTAATCTAGATTTTAGTGCTTTTTAATGACACTACAGCTGAAAAAAATCATTCCAATATCATGAACACAAAATCAATCGTATGCAATAAATCAAACAATTTATTTATCTCCAATTTTTTTCAATATTTTACAATAACACTCACAAATAATTTACTTAGGAGTGGACCAATTGATAATTAGATTTAACGCACAACGAGTAATTTTTGCGATGGTTCTGGACAACTTATAATAAATATTGTCGTTGATCTTCGTCGTTTGTTAGGCAACTATTAATTTTTTTAACAAAGCTACAACTCTCTCGGCAGTATCATTAACAAATCTTGAACTACTAAAAGCAAAATGTAATCTGTGTTTTCGTTGTTATGATGTATATTAATTAAATGTGGTTTGACGCTCCAAATACCATGAGAGTGCCTAACAACGATTTGCAGCTTTTGAAAAATTTGATAGAATATAAAAAAATTCACACCAAAGCTGTCCAAGCTGCTCTGGAAAAATTGTGCAATCATTTTTGGTATTTGCATGAGCAACTTGCTGGTTTAGTTCATTTCGATTCAACCGTTGCTCGTGGAGAAAATTTTCAAATAGTACACAATATGGAAAGAAAAAACACGATAATGACTTATGATGATAATAAACAAATAATAAATATTGTCGTTGATCGTCATCGTTTGTTAGGTAACAAATAATGTCTATAACATTATTGACGTACCAAGATGAATTAAAAATGAAAATTCTGTTATTGCCTTTTTTAAGACAGCATTAATGCTGGAGAAAAAAATCACCTAATAAATAATAAGTCATTTCATGCAAAAATCTGGCTTTTCAAATGGACATTTGTTTGAATAAATCATTTATTTTGCAGAAAAATAAGAGTTATTTGGTATATTTATATTTTTCAGGAAAATCATTTTAAATTATCATCAACAATTGATGATGTGAACCTTTTCAAATAAAAATGAGATAATATCTTTGTTGAATATAAGCCAAAAGTCACTAATTGTTGCTGGTTATTCGTTTTCTATACAACCAGCGACAATAGATAACTTCTGACAAACAATTAATGTAATTTCAAATAGAAAAGATATAACTGGTCCCCACCAATAATAATTTCACCGAGAGAGTGAGTGTATGCAGGTATACGGATATAAGGTATCGGCCTTACCTGAGTCTTTATTTTCAGCACAATATTTTTGAAATATTTCTGAAGAAGACAAAATTTATGCATGATGAATGATAGAAATTGATTATATCAATCGAGACGCGTTGACAAACGCTTCACTATAAAAAACTGATGTAGCTGAAATGAAATTGAATGTATTTCATGTTGATAAGTAGCAAAAAAGAAGTTGATTATTCTGAACAAGAAGTCAAGCGTCAGAGTCAGCCATCATAAAATGAAAATATATGCGCATGAAACAAATATTAATTCCAAGAAGCACAATTGACATACGATTGATAATGTTGTTAGGGATTATTGCAAAAGAAAATATTCCTTCCAAACACGGTAGAAAACCGAAATAATTTCATTCTGCCAACCACAACTTCAGGTAGTGTCAGCCCCGACCCTTTTTTTTTTTTTCATGACAGCTTATACTCTATACTGATCGATTCTAAAATAATCTTCTCTTTGAATAAATTTCGCACAAGATTTCCGTATTCCAATAATTTAAACGAAAACACAACTGATTCAATTATGAAATGTTTAAACAAAGTCAAACATTTTTGAAAAAAGTATAAATACTTTTATCATAGTATAAATAGTACGATCGCTTTGCATTTTATTAATAACTGTTACAGAAGAAATGATTGATATAAATAATCGGTATAGCGTTGTTAGGAGTTTTTACGAAAAATATTTATTTCACACGTCTTAGAAAACTAAAATAATTCCATTGTACCATCTACAACTTCAGGTAGTGTCAGCGCCTACCCTTTTTTTTTGTTTTATGAGAGCTCCCCTCCGATTACAAAATTGGTACATGAAATTTCTCACATGGTTTCAGTATTACAATAATTCAAACGAAAACGTATGTAATTTAATAATAAAATCTTTAAAAAAAAGTTGAATTGTGGATTGATAAGAACACGGGTGAATAATTATTTAGGACCGAAATGTTGACATGTTGTAGTTGGCACGTTTTGATTTTACACGAAAACTTTGCATATCATTAATAAGTATAAGAAAACAAATGATTGGTAAATAATCGTTAGTATTCTTGGGGATTTTCATAGATGAAAATATTTTTTTCAAATTTTCTTCAGTAGAAAACCGAAATGATTTCATTTTACCAAGTATAACTGCAGGTAGTGTCAGTTTGGACCCTTTTTTTCGTTTTATGGCAGCTCCCCCCTCAAATCAAGTATTAGTATGTGCAATTACCCAGAAAAAAAATCACATGGACACTAATCTTATTTCCAAATAAATTCCATACAAGACTTCGTTACATTTATAATTCAAAGGTCAAAAACACATTTAATTCAATGTTCATAAAATGTTTAAAAAAAGTTAAAAAGCGGATTGATAAGAACGCGGGTAAAAAATTATCCAGGACGAAATTTTAGCACGCTGTAGTTGATACCTTTTGATTTCACATCAAAAGTTTGTATTTGAATAATAACTGTATGAAAAAAAAATTCATTTTAGCCTTTGCATGCTTCATCATACTGGCTCTAAAATTGTACAATAATGACATAAATATTTTCTCTATCGTTTCTTATCATTCACACAATCGATATTTAAGAATCCAATTTGATTAAACTATTTATTTTAATTCGTTTGTCACCTCAACAGAATTATTTGGATTAAATTTTTCGCGAAATTAAAAATACTCTAGATAGTTTGCGATTTGTTGTAAGCGATAGTTGCATATTAAAACAAGATACAATTTTGAATTTCTAAATATTTAATTTGACAAATAATTATTTCATCAAAATGTTTTTTTTTCAATCATCGGCCAGTCATTTTTCATAATGCCCATATCACGATTTTTCCTACATTGAACATGAGAGTCGAGTAATTTTTATTTTTTCTCATGACCATATCCATCAAGATCCATTTGTTTAATAGAAAATGATGAAAAAAAAAAAACATTTTAACGAAGTAATCATTTGTCAAACTAAATAATTGAAACTTTCGAATAGTATCTTATTTTAGTGTGCAACTGTTACTTAAAACAAATCGAAAACTATTTAGAGTATTTTTAATGTCGCGAAAAATTTAATATAATCATTATGTTGAAATGACCATACATGGAAATAAATGGTTTAATCAAATTGGATTCTCAAATACCGCTTGTATAAATGAAAGAAAAAAAAAAAAAAAAACAAAAAAACGATAGAGAAAATATTTATGTCATTGTACAATTTTAAAGCCAGTATGATGGAGCATTCGTGTAAGCACATAACTTTTTGGTACACTCAGTATACTCGTGTCGCTCAAGGGAAAGAAATTTCGTCAGAAAACTCATCTGGAAAAGCGTAGCGGGCCCATCTAGTGTCGGAAAATGACCGTAGGACCCAGGGTAATACCGACTTCAAGAATATTTACCAAAGGTCGATTTTAGAATCCTTTTTTTGCACCTTCACCCTTCCACTTTTGTAGCGCGAAAATTACGCACTCTGATAGGCCACTCTTAGTTAACTAATAATTCAAAATCAGATAGACCGATTTGCAGTAGTCAAAGAAATTTTGCATCAGAATAGTATCTAATGTCTGTCTATAAAAGGAAAGACATTCATTCCACCACACTCTGTATATATATATATATATATATACCCTAGCGGATCCGTTCATACCGATTTGACGGTATGAATGTGAATTTTCCATACCAAATTCATACCACTTGTGTACTGGAATTTTATACGACATTTATATTGACATTTGACCAAAATAAATACCAGAATGTTTTCTTGGGTGCTGCCATCTGCTGAATATAACTATAACTGAGTATATTTTTGGTATATTAAAATAATTCTAGTATGAAATTGGTATGAAAACGGTATGAAAACGGTATGGTATGAAATTGGTATGAAAATAGTATGAAAACAGTATGGTATGACATTGGCATGAAAAAAGTATGAAAACGGTATGGTAAGAAGTAGGTATGAAAGCGGTATGAAAACGGTATAATATAAATTTTGTGTATTCTCAGCTAATCGCAATTCTAGTACATTAATGGTATGAAATTATCTTACATTCAATTATTTATATTACATTTAACTATTAATATTAAATTTAATCATTATATTAATTCAATTATATATATTGTTATAAATTTTGCAATCGAATCAGAAAAATGAAATTACATTTAACTGACATATTCTTTTGGTAATGCCATTTTTCATGATAACCAAATATGCACGGACCACACGATTAATTTTATGTTCTATTTATTTAATTGATAAGATGAACACATTTTTGCTAAATGACAACTGTCAATTTTTTTCTCAAAACTGTGTGTTTTTTATAAATAAAAAATAGTAAAAAAAAAACAATTTTCACGGATATTAATTCCAAAAACCGTTATAAATATTGAATTTCTTAAATTGGATATTTATATAATAATCATCATCAATAATTATATAAAGGTCATTCAATAAAATTTTAATATACGATCCGTGATTTGAAATAATCCCATTAATTTAGTTCAAAGTATATATGATGCATTCATTTCGTAAGCGGCCTTTTTGCTGCATGCACGATATGACCTTGGTATACAATAAAAACTATTTCCGACATGGTGTGAAATTGGAATGATTTCAATATGAAAACGGTATGGTATGAATTTGGTATGATTTCAGTATGAAAACGGTATGGTATGAATTCGGTATGATTTCAGTATGAAAACGGTATGGTATGAATTTGGTATGATTACAGTATGGAAACAGTATGGTATGAGTTTGGTATAATTCCAGTATGAAAACGGTATGTTATGAGTTTGGTATAATTCCAGTATGAAAACGGTATGGTATGAGTTTGGTATAATTCCAGTATGAAAACGGTATGATGTGGACTAAAATGGAACTAAGAAATAAATTTCAGGTTATGTTTGTGGTATATTTTCAGTTGAGAAGCAGTATATTTTATTCACAATCATACGGTATGCTTGCCGTATAAATATAGTATAAACGGATCCGCTAGGGTATATATATATATAAATATTTTGTCATTTGTTTAACTTTCCTGTATTTAATTTCAAAATATTATTTATATGTATTTCTCTTCCCACCTATTTCTTTTATTATATTAACTCTCGTTTTCAATTCGAAATGTTGGTTATATATATTTTAAAATATTGTTATATTATTTCTTTTATTAGGGTGAACCAGTGGATCATTCGGCAGAAAAAGGAGTGGAAATGGGTCCGGGAGGCGGCTCAACGCTTCTCAGAGGAGGACCTCCTCATTCCGTATAATCTTCGGGAGGAAGACGTCTACGACAGTAGATAAACAAGGCGGGTTCCGGGACAAACCTGTCGGTAACTTTCATCGACCCCTACCTTACCGACAGTTTCATAGTAGGTCCCAATCTGTTTTATCATCTGGTCGAAAAAGTCGATATCTGTATTATCCACTAAGCGACGTTTCTCGTGGTGTGGAATTTTTTATCGATATCGATGATAGTACTATAGTATGAGTTTCTTTGTTGCGACATTGGGGAAATGGATAACTGTACGTTTCTCTATGATTGAACTGTAGTTTCGCTGTTGAGTGGGTGGGGGGAATTCAAATGAATAAGTTTTTGTCCATAATATATATGAAATATTTTTTTCCTACAAATATGAAAGAATAAATGAAAAAAGAAAAAATCGATAAACAGATGAATAAATCAATAAATGATGGAAAAGTAAATAATCATATAAATAATTGTATGAGTCACTGTATAAATAGTCATATAGATAAGCATATGAATAATTGTATAAATAAAAAATATGTAGATAAATAAATATGTGTGTAGCGAAAGGGGGCTATCCAATAAGAGATCGAAAAATGGATGCACACCAATATAAATTTGATATGTTTCTTCATGATAGATCAGTGAACATTTGACGCATTCATCATCAAGTTCGAGAAAAATCTTGATGAAGAAGAATCAAGAGTTTTTACCAACGAAATTTTTCATGTGGAAAAAAATTTTTTTCATGAAAAAGTTTGGAAAAGTTTTTATAAATTTGCAAAAAAGTTTAGGAAAAGTTTTCAAAAATTTGGGAAAGTTTTGAAAAGTTTTCCATAAATATCCGAAAGTTTAGAAAAAGTTTTTAAAAATTTAAAAAAGTTTTGAAAAGTTTTTATAAATTTGAAAAAGTTTTGAGAATTTTGGAAAAGTTTTGAAAATTTTCCATAAATCTCCGAAAGTTTTAGAAAAAGTTTTTGGAAATTTAAAAAAGTTTTGAAAAGTTTTTATAAATTTGAAAAAGTTTTGAGAAATTTGAAAAAGTTTGAAAAAGTTTTCAAAAATTTAAAAAAGTTTTGAGAAATTTGAAAAAGATTTCATAAATTTCAAAAAGTTTTCATGAAATTTGAAGAATGGAGATAATTCTGGATATTCAAGGCTTCAAACATCAGAGCAATCAATTTATTGTGAAAGAACTAGCAAGTATTCTAGTACACAGTATCAATGTTGAAGAAACTATTGAAGTTACACACATACTATTCAAACCACCATGCTTGTGGGGTGAATTATCGAAGCAGTATCAAGCAATAAATTCATGGTTGATACGTAATTATCATGGACTATCATGGGATACTGGTGATGTACCATATGATCAGCTCAACAATGTTCTCGAGATTCTATTGAAAGATGTTGATCATGTGTATGTGAAAAGAGTTGAGAAAAAGCAATGGTTATCAAGTATTATTGGGCATATGGGGAAAACAGTTATCGATCTAGAGAGTTTCCAATGTCCATCATTGAAAAATCATGGAATGCAAAACTGTGAATATCACAAATACCCAGAATCTGGATTTTTCTATCACTGTGCCCACGCTAATGTTATATATTTGAAGCGTTGGATGGAAGACAGAAAAAAAAAATTCAGCACCCCTCAATAGGTAAATCATTAGAGACTTTTTTATCATCTTGAGGAGCGAATCGAAGATATGAATGTGGGGACACATCGCATATTTTTCCGAAGAATTTATTCTTAAATATGTCCCCAGCAAAATAAATAATAATATCTGACATAACCAGTATTATTATAACAGGATGAGGCCATTAATGCTTACCAACCATATCATAAAACATTATCAACGATGTCATAAAACATTATCAACCTATTGCCACTGATTATGATGAATCCTCCGATGACATTTCATTCTTCAAAGATTGTATATTATGTAAAAAAAATTGTTAATAATTTCGATAATAAATTGAAAATGTTTGCATACAAAAATTGAATAATCGAATAAATTATTTACTATAACTATTCCACTATTGGGTATTTAGTATAAGTGTTCAGAGATAATTTCAGCATTGCAGGAATTCTATATAGTTGAAATATTATTCATCTAACACATACCACTTACGTTCATTTGTTTATCCTATAAAATAATTTTTTCATATTCATTGTTTCTCAACATGATCTGGAATTTTATATTAGTTCCAATCATATTTCACTCTTCATTAAATGGATGATATATTTTTTTTTTCTCATATAACACAAAGAAAATAAATTTTCCCATGAGTTGTGGAATATATTATTTAACTTAAGAAACGATATAAAGATGTATATATTTACTCTTATAATCCAGGAAAAAACATGCTACTAATCTATTGAGGAGAGGTGCCATAAAAGTTATAGAAAAAATCGAGAGGTTGGTGGCGAAACGGTCCAGCGTTAAGATAACGTTTTAATACTTAGAAATTATTCGTTGCATATCATAAGTTCCGCCCAAAATGAAAAATTAGTGGTATGAAGAATATTTATCATTTCACATGCAAGAGCATCAGTGGCTACATCAACACCATAAACAATAGTGCCAACAAGTGAGTTTTCTCTGAATAATATGTATTAAAATTATATAAAAATTTTTATAGTTGTATAATGATATATTTCAGGATGGAATATTGTCAACTTAATTACACAATTCATGTACCACGAGAATGGTACGTAGGTGAAAATAACTTAGATTGGATGATTGACATTATTAGTGATGTGCTCACATATATGCAAATATGGGGGGCAACAAATGGAGCAGTAATCACAAGGAATGGTCTGGCAACCATCGTTGTAATCGACCATCAGAATCAAATGTGGTGGTTCCGAAGATTGCGGGAAGAAGATGATCATCGTCCGGAGCATGTTGGATACTTTCCACCTCTGGCAATGGAGTATGAGGAGGATATGTGGGGTCCAAACATATTCAGAAATGTGGATGGTGTTTATTGTGTTGCGGGAAATAATGATGATAATGATGATGATGATGATGATGATGATGATGATGATGATGATGATGATGATGATGATGATGATGATATCAATAATAACATCATTAATAATGACTTTGATTATTACGATTTAATTAATGACAATAATATAAATTTCAATGAGGATGATGAAAATGATGTGAGTGTGGATGATGATAGTGGCATTAGTTTAAATGATTATGATGATGATGATGATAATGATAATTTCTGAATAAAATGATTATAAAAGAATATTATGTTTTCAATTTATTTATTTATTATATCAAAAAGTAAAATTCCATCAATATAATGACATACAAGAAAAAATTTTTCATTCTCATCTTAAATGATTGATGCATTGAATAAGATAGTTGTAGACATTGATAGATATTACATATATCAATTTCCCTTTCATCTCCATTATTATGAAAGTATGATCATTGAATGAATTCACATTGTCCATATTTACCACCAATATAATGCATTCTAAGCTTCCCATTGTTAGATGCATCTTCCAATAATTCATATTGTTCTCGATCATTCAGTAAATATGTTACTATTCTTGTTGGTAAAAATACGGTGAATTCACCATTTATGGTTACAACAATTTTTTCACCAAATCTCGTTTTAACAATTTTGATTTCAGACACTATATAGTTTGTTCCAGCCTCCAATTCTTTCCATGACTTTGAAGGTAGAAAATTCTCCGTTCGGCAAACTTCATTTAATTTAACGAAACTCATTTTTGATATAGATTATAGATTGAGTATAATTTCACACCTTATGAGCAAATAATTTGAATTGACATCTCTCTAAGAGTTTTCTCTATATGTACACAATCCCCCACCAGTGTTTGTCTAGCAATATCCATCATATCATTGGTTCACACAATCAGTATAACCACTACAACTATTTTCCAACCACATGCATCATTTGGATTGGATCCCCACCACAGATGATATCGTCACACCTTTTTTTTTTTGTTGAGCCATCCCGCCCCATCCATGATAGGAAACGTTACAATTTCTTTATCCCAGCATATCCACCCCCTCTTCGAATTCTTAGAAATATCCACCCCAACACTTCGAATTCTTAAAAAAAATTTCTTATCTATTCATGCATGTATCGAGTTATCATTATTTTGTTTCAAAAACATTCCTGTTTGATCCTGTTTTGTTTGTCATTTGATTATTTACAAAGCTGACGTCATTTCATTTCACCAAACTTAGAACAACCACGCCCACACTTTTTTCTATTTTTTTTCATCCTTATTACAAAAAGATTGACTTGAAATATAGTTAATCATTCAGAGTTCTTAAAAATTTCAAGAGTGTATTCACGAGTGTCTCCAAACTAGAAAAAAAAAAAAAAAAAAAAAAAAAAAAATGAGTGATCAACAGCGGTCGGAGGATCGAAAGAAGCAGTCAGAGGAGCGAAAGAAGCATTATAACCAACTCATAAAATTGATGGAAGAGGCACATAAAGGTTGTTTATCAATGAATATTGGTACAGAATGTGATATACAGATTCGCAAGTGGCAAAAAATTGGGGCACAGAATATAAAATGTTTGAAAAAAAAATTGCGAATGCAAAAACTAACTATTGGTGAAAAGAATCAATTGCAAGCTGTAAGTTCACATTTATTTTCATTATGTAGAAAATTTAATGAAGCTGCAAGATAGAAGATAATCAAAGGGCAGCATATTGTTGGTGGTAATATTCAAATCGATAGTGGGAATGATA
>OW445482.1:13683914-13798810 GCA_918226075.1 Microctonus brassicae
GAACTGGGAGGGGAGAACCAATGAGTGGTAACCAAGTCGTAGCTGGTGGACGTGCAGCAGGTCCTAATTTCAAAGACGCTTCACCCAGAAGGAATACCCCGCTCCCCGTACCAATCTCAGTTGAAAATATCTGGAACCGATACATTATTATTAAAAATTTCATTAAAAATTGAACCTCACAATACATTTGACATCATTTACCTCTACTAAGAGTTCTTTTCCTATGGGCCCACCATTAAGTTGAAATGAAAATTTTTCTTGATAACTTGGTGATGGTGAACCTTTATAAAGTCGCGTTTGCATGTGAGATTGTCTATTTGGAAGAAGATACACTCTGAAAATACCAATAGTTCATATAGGTATACTTAAATATAATAGTTGATATTGTTTACATAATCATAAATACAATTGTTTTAGTCTATGAATAACACACCTTGCAAGTGTATTTTGCGCAGGTCGTCCATCAGGTGCGATTAGGTCTCTAGCTTCAAGGACGCTTACAGCTAGATCACCTTCAAAGTCAACACCGCGGCCTCCCCATCGTTCGAACTCAAGTCCAATACATACATGACCAACAACTGCGATCTCTTCAAGATCGCAAATAGATGCACTTGTATCAGAGCAAACGCTTTCACAACTTATAGCTCTCTTCAAATCAGTCACGTCAGGTGGTGGTTCAGGCTCCGGACCCTGAGAACCTTGACGATTTGCTAAATACAATTCTGCAGTACCTGCATTGATGTAACTGCAGGAGCTGTAGGGCGTCTGTGGATAATTTCGATATCACTTCTTCAATTGATTTGATTAATATCAATGCTGTAGTGTTAAAAGTGTTTACCTCTGACAATTTCTTTTCCATTTGTTCATTTTCAAAAACACTGCAGAGATCTTCACTATTTCGTCTCCTTTATTAGATAATTCGAAAATAGTGAACATTATACAAATTATCAAACTGTAATGGAGATAAAACTTGAAGAAAAAGCGAATAACACTCTCGTGTCATGAGATCATAATGAAGGAAGATGAGGAAAAAGACAATTAAAATTGGCACCCAAGTACGTTCAAGCATGGAATATATTTCATCCTGTAATAGGAAACTGTTTTTTTTTCAATCTCATGAAAATGTAATTCATTTTCAAGAAGGTTGTTGAGTATTATTTTTCAAACTACTACAAAGCTAAACAGCATTGATCTCGGTAGTGAATGAATAGGTGACCCAATTATAATGAAAATATAATATAATTAATTCTGTTATGTTGCATACTCATTTGAACTTCAAATATATTATTAATTATCTCCGCGACATTTTTCAAGAAACAATAGCAACTAGTGACTTATTTTTGACGAATTGTCAGAATTCCTACAGATCTTCATATTTTTTCAAGTTTGTTCGAATCTATTCAGATTCAATTATAATAAAAATCTGAATATATCCAATAGAGCATATCAAAACTGGTTATTGTTTCCCGGATCTACAAATCTAAAACCAATGAATTCAAATCCTTAACTTGGAGTTAACGGACATGATTTGTGTAGGTCTCAACTCGATTCAGTTTCACTTTTGCGGATATCCGCATTCAATATATAGAAAAGGAGTGACATTAGTGAACCGTATTTAGCCTTTTTTTCCCCTCTTTTATAGCTGGAATATGAGTCGGCGATTACAAGATTAGGATGTAAAATTTTTTCATGAAACTCTTTCGATAAAATGAAAATTAATTTTAACGATATATTCCGATATATGAAATATATTAGTTGGTGTCAAATCATTGAATTTGCAACATGTATGTGATTACCTCGATGTTTCAACATTTTTCATTTCCATAAAGTCACGAACAACATTGAGTCGCTCCATACTTTTCCTTTTTTTCTCTAAACTGTGAAATATGTCCTGAAAAAAAAACTGATTTATATCCATCTGTTATATCCATACAAGGAAATATTGTTTTATATTGACATAACCTCAGATGTTCTGGTGAAACTTGGATCAGATATGAAGGAATATGGTTCCTGACTCAGATCTCTGAGAAGCAGCGGTGACGATGGAGGGTCCTGAAGGCTATTATATACCTACAACCAAAAATTAAACAAATGAAGAAAAATAATGCAGAGAAAAAATGAAGAGAGTCCTTCATCATTTTAAGAAAATACAAAGGACCTGGAAAGAAACAGACAGATGAATTAGATTCAAAAAATTGCGTGCTCCCCTTTTTCGACGAGAAATCATGAAAATGTCACGCATGCCTGTACGCCACACCTGTATGATATTTGCGATTCGACAACTATGAAAAAACAAACAAACTGTTTGCATTTTTTACTCTTCCGAACCTGGACAATGACCACTGCAGCTCAACGATGGTCACGCACATGATTTGCCTGCTTGTATTTGGATACACGGAAGCGGGAAAGCATTCCAGGTTCCACTCCAGTTTGTCTATAGCAAACGGATTTTTCGACATAGACGTGATATGTAAGTGATTGGAGTGAATATATATCTATGCAGTGCAGAGATGATATTGGTATGAATAAATTTGGAAAAATAAACAAATGATCTGTACGAGAAATACACACGACGGAAGTGAAACTTATAGTATTCCTCTCTCTCTTTTCATTTCATTCTCTCTTTTTTTCTCTCTGAGGTTAGTTTGAAGATTATATGTTAAATAATTCAACGACGAAGCATAGATTTTTTCTTTCTAATATTTTGTTACACATGAATGAATTTCGATTTATGTACAGTTCCAAAAATTTTCAATTTATTTAGAATTATCCAATACTGTTTACAATTATTCAATATCACATAAACAACAATATTATAATTAAAATTTACAATTACAATTTAGCAATCATGTGACATTTTCATTGTCAATTTCACGAATATTATTTCCTAACGTCGTGATAATTGGGTGATGGTAACTAAAGTGCGAGATACATACATTAGCACTCAAATTCTTAATGAATCGTGCAAAAGCTGCATCGATTGTTGTCCCGTGTCTAGTCGTACTAATGTTCCTATCATTAACAATATCCAAATTAAGGGTGTTTTTGAAAAAGCTCAATAACTTTACAGATACATTCTTCGCGAAATTTACATTTAAATCTCCCGAAATAATCATCGGAATTTTCCGTCAGTGGCGAACGGCAGTGATGTGATGGGATCATCCGTGGCGCCTGCGCACTAGCAATATTTCCCTTTCCACGCGGAAAATACAGAGGCTACGGCTATACACTTACTAGAGTGTGAGAAAAATATTGCTAGTGCGCAGGCGCCACGGATGCTCCCACCACATCAGATCGCTATGACGTTTTTTCGTGACGGTCTTGAGACTTGAGTCGGTTTTACTCCGGTCATCGGAAATCCATGACGCGGGTTAAGAAGTTTCACTTCAAAAAATCTTATTCGAGGGATTGATTTTCTTGATGTCTTATAACCTCATTTTTATATACATTTGCGGAGTTTCTTAATATTCAACTTATATGTATATTTTACACGGCTTCCTAACCTGAAATTCTCTGCGTATAATATTCAAGATTTGCGATGTTTTTTCAATAATAAAAAAAACTACGAAGGATTGAAGAGTAGAGAATCAGGTGTGAAAGAGGATCTTAATCACACTTAGTACAGTCACTGAAGATGAAAATCAACTGTGACTACCACATTATCTGAAACTGCATCGATTTATATGAGAATTTAGTGTAAGGATCATCTTACCCACAACTTCAAAAGTGACATGAGCCTGACTGATGTTTTTTGTTTCTTATAGGTAGAAACTATCCTTCAGTGGAAAAAATAAATTCTAGGCATTTTGTTGATAAAAATCGTGTTCACACATGGAGAGTCAATGAAGTTTCATGTTCTCGAACATGTTTGACGATCTATCTAAACAAATGATTTGTACTTTTCAACTCTTAAAAACTAGCCCTATGAAATGAATAATGATGAAAAATTACTTTTTAAAAGCTTGGAGTGCTCTGAATGTGCAATCATTTAGAACGAAAGTTTCCTTATTGCTCATGAAAGAAATTTCCACTTATACTGCTTTTCAACGCTTGAAAACCACCTCTGTGCTAGGAGAAATGATGAAAAATTACTTTTTCAAACTAGGAATGCTTTAATTGTGCAATAATTTGAAATAAAAATTCTCTCATTGCTTGCGAATGAGTTTCTCACTTTCATCACTTTCCAATCCTCATGAACCACTCTTTCACCAAAATTCAGGGGGGGGGGAGGTGTGGTTAATTCGGTCAAAAAAGAGACAATTTTTTCCGCAACTTGGCGAATATAAATTTATTTGAACAATTGCTATATGATACTGCCATGTCAACTATATTTTGTGAAAATTTTAATGGAAAATAAGGCGAATTGAGCAATTGCCAACGGGTATACGTAGACGCTTTGGAAAAAAGTTGGTTTGCGGTGGACGCTATATCTTTTTATTGGATCATCTGAAATCAAAATTTAAAAAAGTTTTGATTAGGCAACTATTGTCCCGAGATAACGATGTCGAGTTTTTTTTTTTTTTTTTTTTTCATTATTTTTCAATTTTTGGTGAGACTTGTGAGTGAAAATCGCGATTTTTGACTAGAAAAATCAACAATTTGTATTTATAAAAATAATAATGAATGAGAAAAAATAAACTCGGAAGCGTTATCTCGCAAATTATATGCAGAAAGTGTGCGAAAATTTTTAGGAAGATCGGTGTAGTAGATTCTGAGTTTTGACGTCCACCGACTTGGAGAACGTTATTTGCGAGAAAATCGATTTGAAAAGAACGTCTCGCAAATGAAGTTTCCGGAGTCGGTGGACATCAGAACTCAAAATCTACTACACCGATCTCCCTGAAATTTTTCACACACTTTCTGCATATAATTTGCGAGGTAACATCGTCGAATTTTTTTATCATTGTCAACTTTACAAATACGAATAGTTGATTCATTTGTTTAGGCACAAATGGTAACTTTCACTTCCGAGTGTGACCAACAATTAAAAAAAATAAAATAAAAAAAAACTCGACGTTGTTGCTTCGGGAAAGTATTTTCCAAAAAAGTTCGGAAAAATTGGCTTATTTTTCACCGCATCAACCAACCCCCCTTAAATACCATAACTCTGTGAGTTTCGCGCCGATTGAACTGGAATTTTCATGCAATATTCTTGTGATATTGTAAACTTGTGAAATAGCATTAAAAAAAAATCGATTTTTTTGACCCTAAAAACCATAAACACCCCCCTCCCTTCCCTTAATTCAAAATATATTCTTTTCAATCGATTTTTGGGTTGATCAGTAATAAATTGTGATGAACACAATCACACAGTACAGTAAAATCCAACGGTTAAACCCACAACTATTCAATATGTTTCAATTATATTGTTTTTGAGTTTCTGCAGAGTATAATTGCTTCTTTTCCGAAGATCTGCAAATAATGGGAGAATATTCATTGTTTCTACGAAAAAAATCAAAAACAGCAAATGCTTCAGGAAATTTTTCATCGAACATGTCACGCGTCAATCTCTCCTCATTGATCAGGCATGAATGAATCATCAGTGATTATTTGAACAGAAGAAACGATTTGTAATGATCTCATCATATAATTCATGTTGACATTGCTCAACTTATTGATTGCTAAACATATGTATGAAAGTTCACATGAATAATACATTTATGTGACACCACAAAAACTAGTCGGACTATTCAATACGATTTAAATATATCGTTCCTATATTTATGCACAAAATGATAGCATATTTCCTGAAAATCTACGAATAAAAAGAGAATATTTCTTGTTACAATAAAAAATATCAATAGCAGCAAATATATGAAGAATTTATCATTAAATAGGTCAAACGTCAATATTTTCTTTCTCATTAGGTATGAATAAACCATCAGTGAATATTCGAACTGAACAAACGATTCGCGATGATTCCATATTATTAAGTTCATGTTGACATTGCATCTCATTGTTCACTTGATACATAAAAGTTTTTACGAATTATACATTCTTGTGATATTTTGAGAAATCAGTCGAACTATCAAATACAATTCAGTTATACCGTTTCTGTGTTTTTGCAGAGCATGATAGAATATTTTCTGAAGATCTACGGATAAAGAGAGAATATTCCTTGACTTAATGAAAAATATCAAAATCAGCAACTGAATTCAATATTTGGATAGTTCTCCAAAGATCCCGTGCGACGATCTGATACAAACAAATTATAGAATTCATGTTGAAATTGATCAACTCATTAATCACCAAATATATAATAGTTTTTATGATTTATACACTTCTGTGACACCACGAAAAATCAATAGAACTATCCAATATACTCCAATTGCATCGTTTCTATGTTTTCGCAGCGAATGACTACATATTTTCTGCACATCTACAAATAAAGAGAGAATATTCGTTTTTCAATCAAAAAAAAAAATCAAAAACAGCAAATATATTATGAATTCATCTTTTGAATATGTCACACGTAAGTCTTCCCTTTACCATCAGTTATGAATAAATTATCAGCGATTAATCCAATTAGATAAATTGTTCGTAATGATCTCATTTTATTAAATTCATGTTGGCATTGTTTTATTCATTGTCCACTTAATATATGAAAGTTTCTACGATTCATACATTTTAGTGACACCACAAAAAAGCAATCGAAATGTTTGATATTATTCAATTATATCGTTTCTATGTCGATGTGAAGAATGACAGCATCTTCCCTGAAAATCCGCGAATGAAGAAAAAATATATTTTGTTTCAATTAAAAAAAATCAAATACTGCAAATTTAATAAGAATTCATCATTGCATCTGTCTCACTCCAAACTTTTCTTCTTCATCCGGCGTAAATAAATCATCAGTCATTATTTGAACAGAACAAACAATTCGCGAAGATTCCATATCATAGAAATAATGTTGATATTGATCCACTTCTTATAACCACATGTATAAAATATTTACGAACTGTACATTTCTGTGACACCACAAAAAACCAGTCGAACTATTCAATATTATTCAATCATATCGTTTCTAAGTTTTTATAGAGAATGAAAGCATCTTTTTCGGAGACATGCGAATGAAGAAAGAATGTTTCTTGTCTGTACCGCAAAAATCAGCAACAGCAAACGTATTAAAAATTTGACATTGAATATGCTACATGTCATCCTATTCTCACTCATCAGGCATGAATCCATCATCAGTGCTCATTTGAACAAACCAAACAATTCGTGATAATCCCATTTCATGGAATTCACGTTGAAATTCATCCACTCCTTAATAGCCAAATACATCAAACGTTTACGAATTATACATTTCGGTGACAGCACAACGAACCAGTCGAATGATTCAGTATTGTTCAAATATATCGTTTCTGAGTTTTTACAGAGAATAAAAGCATCTTTCCTGAAGATCTGCGAATGAAGATCAAATATTTCTTGTTTCTATAAAGAAAATCAAAAACAGCAAATGTATTAAGACTTTAATATTGAATAGGTCGTACTTGAATATTTTCTTTCTCATCAGGCATGAATCAATCAATCGTCAGTGATAATTTGAACAGAACAAACAATTCACGATGATCCCGAACTTTATAATTCATGCTGACGTTGCTTATCGCATTGTTTACCTAATATATAATCGTTTATATGAATTATACATTTCTGTGACAGCGTGAAAAAAACAGTCGATCAGTTTGATATCATTCAATTATAAGGTAATTATCTTTTCTGTATGTGAAAATTCATCATACTGAAAGTTTTAATGCTACAAGCCTATAATGGAATGACTTTCACAAAAGATTTGTGTAATACATATTTCATCAGTATCATGATGATGAATTTTTTTTTTCAGAGGTATTTTCTTCATGTTATTGTATCATTCATCCAATATTATGCTTCAAAACGATGAAAAAAAAAATTTCCTTTCGATTCCCAAAAATTATATATAAAATTGTTAAGAATTGTCCATTTATGTGACTCATATATATGAGTCACAGAAATGTACAAACTGTAGAAAAATGAAAATATCTCCCAAACTATTAGGACTATATCGATTTCCTTTGGATGACGTCATCAGGGGGTCAAATTGTATATGATGAGTCAAAAAAATATAGGGTCACAAAAATGTTTATTTTACAAACACATATATATATGCATATATATTGTTACGTCCTGGATGTAATTTGGACGTGGAGACGAGTTTTGAAATATTTATTTTTGATGGGATCGTTGCCGGCCACTGCTATGCGCAGCTGAAGTGCAAAGATGTTGATAAGTGAATGAGGATGTTTTATTTCGAAAACAATCATAAAGTTGACTTGTATTTATTGATAGAATCACTTAAATTATTACAGAAGATTAAGATTTTAACTTATTGTCTATTGTTTCACTTATGAAGTATGAAACCGGAGAACGTGAGAAACTTGATAACTTTCTTTATTTTCTTTATCAACTGAACTTTTGAATATTACTGTCTATTTAAACTTATTTGAATTCACTGAACGATTTTTATCCACGATTGTAATGAATTGAAGAAGGGCTTGGATTGTGGTTTAGTGGAACTGGAAAGTGAGAAACGGCGGCTCACTGAATGGATATGGATTGTCGTAGAGATTCTGGATTCGTCGTAGGAATAGTATTGTTGATTGATTATTCGTAGATTTGCCCTTGATTTGTGTTATTTTCGTAGAATAGTAAACTTGTAGTTGTCGTGAACTAGACTGATCGTTGATGGTGTTGGAAGTGAACTAATAGTCGTGATTGATGTAGACAGTGACTTCGACTGATCGTTGGAGATAGTAGAAGTGAACTGAAGAGACTCGTTGGGCGTTAGTTTTTATAGACTAAATTTTCCTTAGGTTTGAATATTTTCATCAGCAATTTTACAACGTTATTTTTGATTGGTTGATTTTAGTTAACAATTTCATAGTTTGTTGAAAGTTATGTAAAAATGAATTCTATTGGTTGAAAGATTCGATAAGTAGGGATTTTCGCAATTCGATGATAGTAGTGATATTAGTACTGTTCTGGATATATCTGCATTACCATCATAGCAGCAACTCCATCGGTAAGTCAGGGTTTTATCGATCGATGTTGTACTATAGTACGGTGTATGCAGGCTGTATGCAATCTGTATAATTACCATCAGTCGGTAAGTCAGGATTATCGATCGATCGATAATAAATAAACATATTTATTATCGATCGATAGTATAAATAAACATATTTATTATCGATCGATAGTATAAATAAACATATTACAAATATTACATCTATAATGTGTAGGTACATATGTATATTATTATAAAGTACTCACTCATTTTCTTTCACTATTTCTTCGTCACTTTTTTCATTAATAGATGCACTTTGTTCAATTTCCATATTTTAAACACTTTATATATGAGAATTTTACAACTATACAGACGGTCGAGCCATCAGCAGATCAGCTGATCAGCATTCAACAGTAACCATCACATTCAGCATGGTGATCAGCGATAAATTTCTAGTGCGCAGACGCCACACACTAGACGCTCCCACCACATCACTGCCGTGCATGCACGTAGCAGCCTGTAGTACAAACACACACGCACACTCACACAAGCGCCCCGTGCCGCTTAAACGAAACAGTCAGCAGGCATACATTTTCGGCGCGCTGCAGAAAGAGAGGGGGTTCCTCTCCTACGCCGGCAGTCTACCATCCCTACATCTTACGAATTTTCGATCAGCATCACGTGACCCTGACGCGAGTTCAACATTTTCTACCCATCTAAAAAAAGTGCACAACGCCGCTATAGAAGTTTTCACTTCAAAAAAAAAAAACAAAGAGTGGAGGTAATATTATGCGCATAAGCGTTGATGTTATCATCAATCGAAGGAATGCAAGTATATTATGTGCGCAATTGGTGATGAATAAAACTAGTGGTTTCGGATTACCACAGTTTTATTTGGATCGCCGAAATGTTTTATAAATGATATCAGCTCATTGCAATTCATTAGGTGAGAAATGTTTTTAATATTATTTCTCAGACCATTTCTCGGTAATCCAATGTTTTTTTCATACCATCTACAATGATTATTTAATTCCTCATGTATCATATCTTCATAGATGTGAAATGAATTTCATATCGTTCGAATATTTTACTATCAACAGGATGGTTTAGGATTACCATACATTTTTGTTTATTTCAATTGAAAGATTGGGAGGTAATATATATTATACGCAAATTCTTAATGAAAAAATTAGCGGTTTTAGATAACCAAGGTTTTATTTGGACCCACCGAAGTGTTTATATCAGATCATTAGCATTCCATATCACACAGTTTTGTTTATTTCTATCAAATAACAACTACAAATTTTTTAATTAGGTTTCGGGCTAGTTAATATGAATTTCCTAGTAATATATTTTTTTTCTTCAACGCATATAGCAGTTATAAGTTCTTTGATGATATTTTACCGATCATCCCACTCTTTGCGCTTTGATTAGTATAAATAATGAGAGCGACACAAATTTAAATATCATTACACTTGAAAATTTAGAGAGTGAAGTTTGAATATAATTAATGAGAGTTTTAATAAAAAAGACATTGAGTAAGTGAAGTTTTTAAAATGGCTTTTGTGAATTATACATCACACATACCAAGTGAATGGATAATGAACAATGATTATAATAGTTTGATTATAAGTATTATAAACGAGATGAAGGACTTCGCTCATATTCATGGCAGCTATCAAGGGTTCATAACAATGAAAAATAACGTTGGCAGTTTTCTAATAATCGATGATGTGTTAAAAATATATTGGTTCAAAAGAATCAACATTGAAGGTGATTCGAGACCAGAAAATGTTAATTATTATCCACCACTGGCACCCGTTGAGACTGAGATGAATTATATTATATGCAGTAATGAAGATGAGAATATTAATGATAATAACACGATGTTTATTGATAATAATACGATGTTTATTGATAATAATACTATAATTATTGATGATGATGATGATAATGATGATAATGTTAATGATAATGATAATGATAATAGTACTATTGATATTGATGATGATGATGATAATAGTACTATTGATATTGATGATGATGATGATGATGATGATAATTATATGATTGATATTGATGATAATAATACGATTAATATTGATGATGATGATGATAATGATTATGATGATGATTTTTATTACATGCAAATAGCAAATAATATTAATGATAATAATATTAATGATAATAATGATAATGATGATAATAATTATTATAATAATATAATTATTATTAGTGATGATGATGATGATGATGATGATGTTGATCAAGAAAGGAGGCTAATGTTAATACGAGAATGGTTAGCCATGCTCAATGATGAAGATAGTGGCTACCATTCAATTGATGATGATGTTGATGATGATGTTTTTCATAATTAAATAATAATAATATGAATTTTTTTTAAATATATTTTTTATTTCCATTACAATCCTTAAATTTATTTTTTTTACTCAAAAATATGTTCGATAATTTTATAGATTTTTATGTTATTTTTCGTACAGTGCCACTAATAGGTTTATATTCAACTATACGATCATGTAAGATTAAACAGTAAGCGGAAGTATTAGCGGGGAATTGAATGGAGGATTCAAACTTAATTTTCACATCTACTGGTCCAGATTTTATGTTTTCATTCTGCTTTGAGCAGTCGATAACAATGAGAGGTGCTATGGTTGCAAATTCACTTTTAGTTAACATCGGATCGGTATATTTTCCATAGTACGACGGTTGGAAATTCGTGTACATATCATACAACATAGCGTGTTGATTGCGATCAAAATCAATGTTGAGATTTCCATATGGATATGATTGTGAATTGAGAAACACTTTGATGTCGCGTATGTTGCAATGATCAAAATGACTATTATTTCTTCTCGCTGAATTTCTCTCTCCTGTTTGAAATCCTAGAATGATATAACGGGGTTTCTCCAGTTGTGTCGTAGTCTTCACAGCCCAAACATTTTTTATTGATAATGGAAGCAATGGGTACTCGTACAATTCCCAAGTACGAAAGCTCATAGGAATGGTTGGATCTCTTGCAATGTAATTCAAAAGTTGAACTTTTTGTGTATCTGAGACTTTGATGTACGGTATCAACCACTCAATTTTCTGGAGTGTAAGTTTAACATCTTCCGCTGCAGTTTGAATATAAGCATTCACATCTGTACTTGTTCGTGTGAGAATCAATTCATGCTTGGCATTTACAATCACTTTTTCATAATCTTCAGCAAATCCCAACAGTTTATTCAATGGAATGCTGATATCAAAGTAGCCATTAGCATTGATCCATTTAGTTTCATTCGTAGTCAGCCATCCGGCATTTTCCAAACAAGAACTTTGTTCTGACGGCAATGAAACATATCCTTTCATGCGTGATGTTATACCAAAATTTTCGCATCGATCAATTTCAACGGCATTCAATTCATATCGTATTTCTTCAAATAGATGACAAGCAGCTAGATTGACGAGTGTTGTAGTCGCGACTGCGGTCAAATCCTCTTTAGTTGGTCTTCCACAGATATGCAATGAGCTCTTGCTTGGCAATAAGCATAAGTGCTGATGTTGTACAGCAATATGAATTTCATCATTGTTATAGAAAGTTGATGATGCATATGGTTGATGCGCATTAATCTCGTAATGTGCATTCGATTCATCGAAAACAATTGGTTTTTGTATTGTTAAGATTTTTTCCATGGTGTCAGACAAATGAAACAACGGCAATATAATTTTATTGTTTTTCACGTAATTTCAGACCTAGATTCTACAACAGTTGAATGTACTGAAGTGTCCATTATGCGCCTTGCATTCAATGACTGACACGTTTTCGGCATGTTCCCCCACTTTTATAGCTTCAATCATGAATTATCGATGGTACTTGCGTAATTTGTTTCTCCTCTATCATATACTATTCCCATTACTTCATCGATTTCGAATGTAATCTTATGGTTATAACTTCACCGCGAAAATTCACTAGATGATCGTCTTGATCGACTATTCTCAGCTGTGTATGTTGTGTTACATGCACGGCAACTAGTATGTGAATGACATGTGACGGGACTTCAACGATCTTATATCCTGGTGGGACAATTGGGAAAAATTCATGAATCGTGTGTGCTCGATGTTCATTGATATAAGCACCCGTTGTAATGTTGCACCCAACACGAAGTACAATCACTTTTAAAATTGTCACAGGTAAATCTGAGTTGTAGGTTATGTTGGGTATGTAGATACGTGGACTGAATCCAAGTAATTTTCTTATTGAATTTTTCGCTGTAAAATCTATAACACGATCACACTCGATTCCTTAGCATAATTCATTGTTGTTAGGCTTGAGGGTCAACGTCACTTCCGATAAAGCTTTTTGCACGTAATTTTCAAAGTCTTCAATCATATAGCTGTCCGTAGGTGTGGTGATTGTGCGATATTCAATCGGATTATTACCCTCAATATCAATCAGTCGAAATTGGTTGTTGGTTATATCAATATTGGGAATTTAATTGAATGTCAGCAATTCAATGAGCCCCAATACATTATTTTTTCCCGGTGATAGTTCAATTAGTGGAAAGTGTCGAACCTCGAGTATAGAAGATCTTCCTGATACTGTCAATGTCAACGAATCACTCATGACAAATGATCACATGTTCATGAGCATTCATTTCATAGTTGTTTAGTCAAAAATTTCGAACATAGATGTCCACTTATCAAGGTGTCGTAGTTTTGATATTTTTCATAATTATATTTTACCCTACCTTAGCGGATCCGTTCATACCGATTTTACAGTATGAATGTGAATTTTTCATACTGAATTCATACCACTGGTATACCAGAATTTTATACGACATTCATACTGACATTTATCCAAAATAAATACCGCAATATTTTCTTGGGTGCTGCCACCTCCTGAATATAACTATAACTAAGTATACTTTTGATATATTGAAATAATTCTAGTATGAAAATGGTATGAAAACGGTATGAAAATGGTATGGTATGAAATTGGTATGAAAACAATATGAAAACGGTAAGGTATGACTCCCGTATATTCTTGGTATGAAAGCGGTATGGTATAATATTAGTATGATTCCAGTATGAAAGCGGTATGGTATGGTATTAGTATGATTCCAGTATGAAAGCGGTATGGTATGGTATTAGTACAATTCCAGTATGAAAACGGTGTGCATGTTCTTGGTAGGTCAGGGATCTAGTAGATTCATGATATATGTATAGTAAAAATTGAAAATCTTGCGTTAATAAAAAGCTTGTATCTTTAAATTATACATTCCGAGTATCAACTTTTCATTCAATCATTTATGTTACATTCAATAATTAATGTTACACTCCATTACTATATTAATTTATTTATATCGTTCGTTTTGCAATGAAATCACAAAAGTCACAAAAGTTATTTGGTTATATTATTTGGAAGTATTTAGTGTCACAACAGAAAGAAAAGACTTGAATCAAGTCTCAGCGACTTGATTCAAGTCTAAAATCGACTTGTGTCAAGACTATTGATATTCTTACGAATAAAAATCTTAGACTTGATACAAGCGGAAAATCGACTTGATGGAAGAATAACACCTCAAGTCTACAAATGTCTTGATCCAAGTCTATGAAATGTTTTGATCCAAGTCTAAATATGTCTTAATCCAAGTCTGAAAATGTTTAAGTTTGAATTGGTATGGATCTCGGATCATATATATTCATTTATTCATGAATTCATATGCATTCATGCAAATCGAATCTTATCATATTTCAGCACATTCGTTCATTCACTGTTCTCAATAACAATTTGAGTCATAACATGAGAAGCATATATAGGAAATGATTCTCATGATCACATGGGCTGGGAATAATCCGTTTCCCAACAGTTCGCAAATTTCATAGCATATATGCATTGCGGAGTGATAATTGTATAAGCCGGTTTTATATTTTCTTCCATGTGTCACGTCTTCTGCTTAATTTGTGGACGAATTTCCACTACGCGCATTTTTCTTTTTAAGTCATATCTTTAGTCGGTACCATAAATCAGGCCCCAAATTGGAAAAGCCTGTACTTTTAAGAGTTGATATCGATCTCGATGAGGACACATTCCAGATTCTATGACTTTTCACAAGAACTCAATGACTCACAGGATGCGCCAATAGATTTTTCTAATACGTATTGGGTCACGGAAAATGGAATGCGTCGATAAAGGCAATCGATGGGTCCGTCGCCAACGCTAAGTGCATATGTGCGTTAAATTCATGATAACGCGAAATTTATTTGTCTACATTCCAACCCGAAAAGTCACATACTCCCCACCCAAAAATGCTCTAGTTTGAGGGATATATAAACCTCTTGATCATAGCAGCATTTGTCTCAGTCTCAGTCTCAGTCTTAGTTTTCAATCCAGTTTTCAACCTGGTCCAGTCAGTCTGATTATTACCGAACGTAGTACAGACAATTAACAACGAATTTGTCATTGACACGGCCGCAGACCCGCGAGAAAGTCTGCATTGGTGCAAGTGATAAAAACAGAATTTATCAACCAAAGTAATCAGGAAAAGAGACCTGAAGTAATATCATTTTCTTTTTTCAAAAGTTTATTCAGAATGTTGTTTTAATAATTCAGACATTAACTTTATGTATTTCTGCTTCACAGGAAAATTTAACGACACAAAACCGTGGAATAGAATGTAATAATATGATTGATAAGGTAACTTGATAGTGTGAATATAGCGCTAGTAGTAAAATAAGGAGGATTCTGGATCAAACAGCATCATTTTGGCCGCAAGAGGCGCCACTATCGGGGTTCTGTTCCAAGCTATTGTGTAATAGGGGCGGAGAGGGGCCCAATCTGCTTTACCATCACTAGGTAGATCTGGGTTACCGACCGGGTCCCTACTATAGTGCTGTATGTTCATGCTGTGCCCAATCTGTTTTACCATCCATCTGTGCGTCAGGATTATCGATCAGCTCCGTACTATTATGCCTGTATATTCAAGCAGGACCCAATCTGTTTTTTTACCATCAGCCGGTGAGTCAGGGTCATCGACCATCCTCGTACAATATGGCTGTATATTCAAATGATGATGTCATCGATAGAAAGAGTGGAGGGGGGGGGGATAATATTACTATTGGAGGGGATGATAGTATAAGTACCTGAAAATTTTTTCATGCGAGCTATTTACTCTCATGTGTGTACGTTGTCTACAAGAAAATATATCGCTATGGATACTATAAAACATCTTAATTATGAAGAAATGAGATATTTGAAGTTTTTGCCACCACACACACTCAATTGCAATGAAATACTAGTGAAAAATTTTGGTGATAAACCATCACTAGAGGCGGTTCAATTACATAGAGATTTATGTAATTTTCATGATAGTGTAATGCGAATTGCACGAGTACGTGAGGAGGTTGAAATGAATGGTTGCAAAGAAAAAGTTTGTACAAAATGTGAATGTCTCAGAAAAAGTGATGCTGCCATCGCAAGAATGACATATGAACTCAAATATCGTGCAGACGAATCGCTGAGGGTGTCAAAACAAATGAAGCAAGAACTGTTGGAGAAGAAAAAAAGGTTTATTAATGAATCTCATGACGTTGTCAAAACCGCTGCTTATGATGATGATAATGATGGTCGTATCAATTACTTGATGGGATACTTTGAAAAAATATCAATAATTGCTGAACAAATATACAAGTTTAATTATTTGCTCATTCCTGATACAGTTGAATAAAAACCCCCCATTGGTCAACTACTGTCACAAAAACATGTTGATGACGTCATCGATAGAAGGGGGGATAACATTATAAATATCAAAGTCTTCATAGATATGCAGTCATTTTTTTTTGTTGAAGCGTACAGTGAGAGAAGAAATATGGAAATTATATTGGATGTGCAGGGTTTCAAATGCCCAATTAATCGTTTTATCGTGAAAGAGTTAGCAATGATTTCGATCGATGATGTAGCTGAAAATATACATGGAGTAACAAGAATGCTATTCAAATCACCATTCAAGTGGGATGAATTACCAAAACGCTACAAAACAATGAATTTATGGGTAAAGCGTAATTATGATGGGATTTCGTGGGATGCTGGAGATATTCCATACAACAAACTCAACGATGTTCTCAATATCATTCTGAAAGATGTGACTTACATCCATGTTGAAGGATCAGAGAAGAAACAATGGCTCTCTGACATTATCAGAGGGTCAAAAACAATGATTAATCTGGAAAATTTGGGTTGTCCTTCAATAAAGAATATTGAAATAACTAGCTGTCATTATCATGAATATAAAAAAACCAATCTCATATATCATTGTGCTCTTGAAAATGTTAAACAATTAAAATGTTGGATGAAAAAACAGACACAAAATCATAATCCATCGATTGGCAGATCATTGGAGCTATATTATCAATTGGAGGAGGGAATTGAAGATATGTGACCACAAGACATCGCATATTTCACGAAAGAATTCATTCTAAGATTTGCATCAACAATAATTGATAGAATTTAGAATGAATTACCGGAAAATTTACGAAAGGATGAAGATATCATTGCTCATCGAAGATGCCGTGAACATTATAGTCCCATCGCCATTGATTACAATGAATTTGAACGAATTATTCCATTAATGAAAGATTGTTCTATGTGTAAAGAAGAAGAAGAAAATAACTGATCATTCATTTGTATGCTGGAAAAATAAAGAAAATTCAATATTATGCACATGTATCATTTTTTCATCCCATATATCTATAGCGTGGTATAGGACTAATAAATAAGGAAACAAATGATTGACTATACTTGTTTGATAAAATTCATATGTTTTTACCTGCATATATCTATAGGACTAGTATATAGCGCGCCTGAAAATTTTTTATGCATAGGATGAAATTTTTTAAAGACAAAATCAGATCGATATAAAATACAATAAAGTGAATGAATTCAAGAGCAAAAAAAAAAAACATGGAATAGAAATCTTTTTATTATCTAATTGAAGTAATGAAAAATCGCAATATCTTCAATCTTATTTGTTTTTATTTTGAAAAAACATTACAATAGATTAATTTCTTTTCTCATTCATCATACTGAAATTCACATTGATGGTATTTACCACCGATATAATGGAGAGTAAGTTTCGAATTAATTGCTGCTCCTGATATTTGTTTGTACAAATGTTCATCCTTCAATAAAAACTCAGAAATCCTTTTCGGTAGAAACACAGTCAATTCATCATTTATAGTTGCAATGATGCTTTGGCCAAATTTAGTTTTAATTATTTTCACATATGTCACTGGATTTCGTGATTCATCCTTCAGTTCATTCAATGATTTCGTTGGGAGAAAATTTTTCAAACAGCTAACTTCATTTAATTTGGAAAAATCCATTTTTGCTCACAGATTATCAATGAAAATGATATTGATATTCCTCCTCTGAATGAATCTGCAACGACGTGATTTCTCTGTTCAGAATCAAAAACTTAATGTTGTCATATAATATTTTCTCTTCTCTATATATAGTGCCTATCTCCCTCCTATTACTCATAGTTACATGCGACAAGATGACTCATATTATAAACAGGAAATAATTTAAATTTCCAGGAAAAAACGGTGACAAGTCCTCTGATGTTTGTTTTTAATAAGTCATATCTTGATATTAGAAAACGATTTCCAGGGAAAAAACGGTGACAAATCCTTCGATGATGGATATATTTAATGACTCATATCAATAAGGGTGTCGTTTTACTGAGGGTTTTGTTTATTCCCAGGAGAAGAAAGCGGCGACAAGTCCTTTGATGTATATATTCAATGACTCATTTCATTGAGGGTATCGTGTTACTGAGGGTTTTGTTCATTTCTAAGTAAAAAGCGGCTAAATGTTTTTTGATGATGGTTGACCGCTTCAACCTTGAATGGACTTTTCAATGACAGCACACCTGACTGTGGTTGAGAAATCTCACATATTGACAACTATAGCGCATCTCAAATCATTAAGTGTAAAATTCTGCGAGCATCAACGAAACCGCTGCCAGGCCAATATCGTCGGTAGTAATATTGGAATTGATGATAATCGTATTCAATGGGATGACGCTGAAACGGCATTCAATAGTCGAATCAAAACTGGCATCATTACAAATCTACAGCACAAAGATTTATCAGCATTTTTATCGGACACCAAACAAATGATGATCGATAAAGTGAAACCAATATTGCAAAATAATGGAAATGTAAAATTGAATGTTGTATTGGAATGTCGTTATAAAAGAATTAAGAATGGTGAATCAATTGGAGAAATCAAATATTTTAATATGAAAAATACACCAATTTTCCCATCAACTAACATGAATAGGTGGTTCAATGAAAATGTAAGTGTACGTCTTTTGAAAAAAACAGAAGAGTTTGAAGAGGGTGATTCAGGATGAACAATGTTTGAGATAATTAATTTAATGGTAAATGTCAATCAATACATTTCATTAAAAGGTGGATTATCAACATGGGTAGATCTGCCAAGTGACATTAAATTGAAGAAAGCCGTTGTGAACATCAGGAATGACGATGAATTTTGTTTCTTGTGGGCAGTGACAGCAGCACTTCATCCAGATTCCCGAAATGTAGACAGAACGTCATCTTATCCACATTTTAGTGTAGTGAACCTAAACTACGAGGGACTATGTTTTCGATTTGCGTTACGTGATATTAACAAATTCGAGGCAATGAATAATTTGTCAATAAATGTTTACGGTATTGAATGCGATTATAATAAACAGAAAAGTGAAATCGTTCCATATCATATAAGTAAAGATGTCAATACGAATAATAAGTCATCAATTCAGTTGCTTATGATCGAAAGTGATATTGAAATTGATAATAACAATTCAGAAAAAGTATATCATTTTACATTGTGATGTAGTGGCTTACACCCATCATACGTTTGTTAGTTATTATAAAATACCGCCGCGCTGTGAACAACAAAATACATAAAATTAATATTGAGAAATAAATGTAAATGAATGAATGAACGAACGAATGGGAAACCAATACACACCATGGACCAGCTTTCACCATCATCAACTACATCCAATCAACATCATCAGCATCACCGTCAATGAATATTCAACCAATTGCCCAGCAGACAAATAAAATAAACAATCCGGATGCCAACAACAGAGTACTAACCAATAAGTTAGTCAATAAAATATTAATTAATAATAAAACCAAGGCGACCACCAATGCTGAGCGTACGTTACAACAACATAACCACACTTTCAACAAAATGTCAATAAGCGTGGTCGATAATTATGACTCAACAATTGACCAAGAGACGGCGCTACGGTAGTGGTCGGCCATCATGAGAAAATCAGGCGCCAAAAACAGTATAAATTAAAATCGGCCAATCAAAAAAATAACATTTGAGTTGAACCAATAAATTAATTACCGAGCACATGGTAATTAATTTAGCAATATTGGCATGACTGGCGATGATAGGGGAAGAAGACGGAAGCGGCCATTGGACTTGACTTCCACAGCGGACCTCGAGAGAACAAGGCGTGTGCATAGTGTGTCAAGCGAAGAATTATATTGTGTGAGAGCGAATTGTATTGCGTGAATTATATAGCGTATATTATATTGCGTGATCATTCATTGCGTGATTAACGTGTTAATTATTTGCGTGAGAGTACAAAGGATTGTCAAGAAGAAGCTGTGATTACTCAGTGAGGTTGAGCGAGACAGCGAGTCGAGAGTGAGTCTAATAAAATCAGTCTAAGATATTTTTTTTCAGTTCAACACGTGGTTAAAATTGTATTCACCACGTGCTGGGCGGCCATTGTTGGTACATTCACAGCGCGACGCGTATTGCTTTTTGCCGGTTAGCTATAAGTAATTGTTTGGAAAGAATTGAGTATTAATTATTATTGCAATAATTATTATCGTTGAGTTGATTGATATTATCATTAAAATATATTGTCGCATCGTCGTAGAGCCGTCAATGCCCACGACCAATAATTAACGAAAATAAAGCGTGATTCGCGTTATACTAATATATTATATTAATACCATTATTTTTTTATATATCATCATTGTTCTCTTTTGCGTAGTACAAACTGCATTATTATTCTGTGTTAATTTTGTTTGAACGTTATTATTTCTGTCGTCATAGAACACTTTATTATTTTCATTTCAATTTATCAACGTGTTGATATTATAAATAAATACTATAAATAATAAAATAATCTTTCGTGATAATTTATTGGAAGTTTGTGCAGATTTCCCCGAAATCTTTAGGCTTTCCAGGTCATCGGGGTGGCATCCCTTGTACACAGTCGAACAATCATCGAAGGTAAAGTTGAAAGCGTCTCTGTTTCCAGGGACAAACAGAGCACTTTTCACAACATTAATTCGAAATCTATCACGTTTAGTATCAATGCAAATATCCAAACATAAAACACATTCATTGATTTGTGATCGATGTTTGTGTCTCTTTCAATTTCAATATTCTTATGAAAATCATCGACAAGATTGCATTAATATGAATAGAATGGCAAGAGTGATATTACCAAATGAAGAAAACAATCTATTATCATTCAGCAATTACAAATTCAACGAGGCTGTACCATTTGTCGTTTATGCCGATCTTGAGTGTATCTTGGAGCCAGCCACAAACGCACAGCGAAAACATATTCCACACAGCATAGCCTATTATTCACACTGCTCCTATGACAATTCATTGTGTAAATTTGAATTGATGCGAGATGCCAATTGTATTGAATGGTTTGTCGACAAACTCAATGTTTTAGCACAGCAGATCAACCAAATTTACTCAAAAATAATACCAATGAAACCATTAACAGCCGATGAAAAAAATAAATTTAACAGCGCTTCAGTTTGTCACATTTGCGAAAAACCATTCAGTCTAAGTGATAACGAACAGCATGATCATTGCCATTTAACGGGCAATTATCGTGGTGCTGCACATGAAAGCTGCAACTTGAGCTATCAACTACCATTTTATATTCCTATTGTGTTTCATAATTTATCTGGTTACGATCCACATTTTATACTCAAATCTTTGGCAACGTGTTTTAAGTGATCAATATCACTTTTACCAAGAAACAAAGGAAAATATATATCTTTCAGTAAACAAGTTACAAATACGAAAATAACTCTTCGTTTCATCGATTCTTTACGATTTATGGCTAGCAGTATTGATAAATTATCATCATATTTGAGGGATGATGATAAATCAATTACACGAAATGTATATAAGGATAATGAGCAATTCAGGTTAGTCGCAAGAAAGGGCGTTTTCCCCTACGAGTACATTGACAAGTAGATAAACAGGGCGGGTTCTGGAACAAACCCGTCGGTAACTTGCATTGACCCCTACCTTACCGACAGTTCCATAGTAGGTCCCAATCTGTTTTATCATCTGGTAGGAGAAGTCGATTTCTGTATTATCCACTAAGCGACGTTTCTCGTGGTGTGAAATTTTTTATCGATATCGATGATCGTACTATAGTATGAGTTTCTTTGTTGCGACATTGGGGAAATGGATAACTGTATGTTTCTCTATGATTGAACTGTAGTTTCGCTGTTGAGTGGGTGTGTTGGGAAAATTCGAATGAATAAGTTTTTATCCATAATATATATGAAATATGGTTTTTCCTACAAATATGATGGAATAAATGGAAAAAGAAAAAAATCAATAAACAGATGAATAAATCAATGAATGAAGGAAAAGTAAATAATCATATGAATAATTGTATGAGACACTGTATAAATAATCTTATAGATAAGCATATGAATAATTGTATGAATAAAAAATATGTAGATAAAAAAATATGTGTGAAGGGAGAGGGGGCTATCCAATAAAAGTTCAAAAATTTTTTTGTTCAGAGCTACTCAGTGTACCGCAATATCTGATAGAAGATATAATGCTCGTAATGCTGTAATGGATGGTAAGGCCACTGCGACTGAAGAATATTCGATTGCGAAAACATCCTTCACTCAAGAAATGGATGTCTATATAATTCAAGACCTAGTATATAGTATGATCCATGAATCGAATAGTATTTTCATGGTATCAGGGCAATTGAAGCAATTTATAATTGATGGCTTTGTTGATTGCTAAGATTTTCTCCATGGTAATAGACATACGAAGCAGAAACAGCAGTTTTTTTTTGTTCCGCACGTATTTTCAGACCGAGACTCTTCAATAGTAGGATGTTCCGATGTGTTAGTACTCCGCTTGGTATGCGACGACTGATGGGTTTTCGACATGTCACTACACTTTTATAATCACCACCATATACTGTTGATGGATTCACCACTGCTTTCGCCTCTGTATTATACACTATACCCATTACTTCATTGACTTTGAATGCAATCTTATTCTTATCACTCCTCCACGGGAATTCACTAATTGTCCATCTTGATCAACAATTCGTAGTTGCAAATGATGTATTGTCTGAACGGTGATTGGCATATAAATGACGTGTGATGGTACTTCTATGATCTTATATCCTGGTGGAACCACTAGGAAAAATTCATGAATTGTATGCATTCGCTGCCCATTAATGTATGCCCCTGTAGTTATATTACACTCAACGCGAAGTGTATTGACTTTAAGTATAGACACTGGTAAGTCAGATTTATGAATAGAGTCTGGTTCAAGTATACGTGGCTTGAATCCTAGTAATCGTCCAATGGAATCCTCAAGAATAAAATTTATAGGAACATTACACTGAATCTCACGACACAATTCATTATTATTAGGTTTAAGTGAAAAAATGATATGTTTGGTAGTGTTTTCTGTATATAACTCTCAATATCTTCGATTTCATAGCTACCAGTTGGAATGATTGTTGCATTTTTACCTCCAACTATGTCAAATTTGTTGTTGGTCTCATCAATATTAGGGATAGCATTGAAAGTTAACAGTTCAATAAGCCCCAATACATATGTTTTAATTGATGAGAGTTCAATTGGTGGAAAGTATTGAGCCTCGAGAATGAAGGATCTCCTCGACACCGTCAATTTCAATGAATCATCCATGACTGATATTCAATCTCAATATGGATATACATTTATAGCTGTTGAGTTAAAAATTTCAAGCATAAATGTCCACATATCACCGTGTTATAGTCTTGATATTTCTTATAGTTATATTTCACCCTATCAACATAGAGATATTTCATAAGATCTTGAGGTGGTTGTAAATTACCAAAGCTGTCAAAATATGTCACATCATTGTGTTTCTTCTCATATGCTACCCAATGTGTACCTGGTCCATCTCCCTCATCTAGATTCACTATTGCCGTCTCAAATTTTCGTGTACCATTCATTAGTAAATTATTTCGCATGAAGACACCACGAAAATGCGGAATTTTCATGATATGAGCATATTTTACAAGATCAGCGTCCGTTAAAGCTCGATATGGTAGGTCTACATGTTTTTTGCCGGCCGAGAGTACAGACCTAAACCCTGTTTATATGGCTTCAAATACATTCCTTTACCCACTATAATATCCTCCATTTTAATATTGTGTCGTTTTCTTTCTTCCAATTCACGTTTCGCTGCAGCTGCATCATTCACTGCTTTTGCTATACCAGCAGCACCACCCGCTAAACTCCCAACAGCACTGAGTCCAGCAAACATAGGTATGAGAAATGGTAGAACACCACCTATTCTCGATGGGATTGGTAATATGCGTGATGATAAGCGTACTTTATTCGCCCCACCAGCTTTCTCGAAAGCAGTACGCGCACCATTCAACGCAGATTTAACCATATCACGACCACCAGAGTGCATAGATTTTTTTGCCTCTTTTACTATTTGTTTGAATGATATCATAGAATTTTTCATCCTTTTTTTCACATTCCTTTTCACACGCTTCTTCCTCCTCAACATGCCTGCACCAAGTTTCGATTTCACATTCATGATTTTATTTACACTCCAAGCTACGGTTTTTCCACCAATGCACGCGTCTTTAGCATGAATACGTTCCCAAGCTTTGTTTGCAAGTACTCTATCAGCTTTATTTTTCTCGATAATATTATTTGGATATTTTGCACAAGCAATATCGTGATCTTTGCACGCAGTATCAAGAGAGTTGATTCCAGGATCTCCACGCGCTAATCTTTTTGATAATTTTGTACCCGGTCCACAGTATTGGTAACCTGGAACGTGTAGCTCTATCGGAAGTTTGTTGATAATATTGTTCACAAGACCATCACCGCAAACACCATACCCAGACATCTGACTGCATAAATAGTTATACAACAACTGTCGAAAGTTTGTCAATCGTTTAGCTTTTATATCTAATGTCATCAAACATATAAAAGGTATTACAAATATTCATGAATAGTTAGTTGTAATCACAATGACGCGAGAGAAACAACCAACTAAGGTTAAATTTCATAAACAAACAACAACATTACCAATTGCGAATTTTGATGAACAAATTCTTCATAATAAAAACATGAAAAAGCGTCATGGGAAGCTATTACCTAACACTCTACGAGCCATTTTTTGTGGTCCATCGAATTGTGGCAAGACCAACGCACTCTTGGCACTTATTACTCATTCTAATGGTTTGAGAATTGAGAGCGTTTATCTCTATTCAAAGTCGCTCAATCAACCAAAATATAAATACTTGGAAAATGTATTGAAGCATGCTGAAGACATTGGATATTTTCCATTCAGTGATAACGCGGTGGTAGTAAAACCGGAAGATGCTAAACCCAATTCCATTATGATTTTCGATGATGTTGCGGGTGAGAAGCAAGATAGCATCAGAGCTTTCTTTTGCATGGGTCGACATAGAGATGTTGACTCGTTTTATCTCAGTCAAACTTACACACGCATCCCCAAACATCTAGTACGTGATAATGCGAACTTGATGGTGTTATTCAGACAAGATGAAATGAATTTTTAAGCACATATATGATGATCATGTGAATACAGATATGACTTATACTCAGTTTAGAGATTTGTGTTTAGCATGTTGGAATAATGATCGGTATCGGTTTGTAGTTGTTGACAAAGATAGTGAAGTGAATTCGGGGAGATATAGAAAGGGATTTAATTGTTACATTAGCATAAATTGACATGAAAATACAATGATGTTCACAGTGTTATTGTAAATTTGCATGCTTCAACATGGCGAGCGTGAAAGGGGGGGATAAAAATCTGAAAGAACAGGACTTACTGAGTCAAATAGTGGAAGCAAGCGATATGATTCGACAAAAGCATAGAATGATAAAATCTGGTAGAGATACATCAGAACGAGCGATGAATGAAGTTTTTAAACCTATAGTGACACCTCTAGAGAAATTGATATCAACATCCACGGGGATAAAACAAGACATAAAAAATGAATTGGCTGATATTCATATGAAAAATGAAGAAACTGAGAATGATCAGTCGTTTGCAACAGCTCAAGATGATTGTGATCAGTCATTTGCAACAGCTCAAGATGATGATGATGATGATAATTATGGTGATGATAGCATGAAAAAGGATGTCGAATTAAATGAAAATATCGAATCATTCCTGCCTGCTGAAATACAATCTGTTAGTTCACCCCTCAAACAATATGAGGATGATGATTTAATCAAAACATACATAAAGGCGCACTTAGAGCAAAAAACTGCAAATAGGTTAAGTGTACGCAAAATGAGTGACAATAGGTTGATGATGGGTGATTCACCCATAGATTTCTCGAATGATGCTGTAAATGTTGCAAATAAAAGTTATCCTCAAACTCCTGGATTTTTAGAATTGCTATTCAAGAAAACACCAAATGATGCAATCATAAGTGATAGCGATGAAAAAGATTTCATGGAAATAGTCAATTCAACTTATACACTTCATAAACATTATGATCCTAATAAAAGTCTCATATCAGACAGAAGCGTAAAATATCAAAATTATATTGCAAACTATATAGTACCACCACCATCATCATCATCATCATCATCATCATCATCATCATCGTTATATAAAAGAAAAACTAGATCTGGTAAAGCATTACCCTACTACAAAGTTGCAGAGAAGAGGATGCAAGCAATTGATTATGTATATTGGGATGATCCAAATGAGCTTGTTGACCGTCTTCGTTTGCTATTAGCATCCCAAGCAGCAGGCAATACAAGTCATACAAATGAAATAATCTCTATTATTGAAGAATTGCGTGAAGCTAGAATTATTTATTGAGAAATGTATCAATACCTCTTCATTCATTTGTGTGACAACTATCACGAAGTAATGACAGGATGAGTGTAGACATATTTGGACGGAAATTCAAAAAAAGTGCTGAACAAAATAGCCAAGGACCATCTGGTTATGGATTCAAACTCACAGCTGATAATCAATATGATATAAATGGGAAGAGACTTTGCAATTTAGCTAAACCTGAGGATGCAAGTGATGCCGTGCCGCTCGGTACAATGATGTCAATTATGAATTCCGAAGTAGAAAAGATTCATCATGATTTATCAAAAGTACATTCCAATATGAATCTTCAAGATCTTCATATAGGTAAAACGTTAAGACGACAACGTGAACTCATTCAAAACGAGTTGCAAAAACAATCCGAGACCATTAATCATCTAACAGTTCAATTGAGTGCACATCAACGAGACGAATTGTAAATATGAATAAAAAGGAAACATTGGTGAATGAGTTACATAAACCCGCCCGGGTGAATAACACACGACGTCATGTTCAGATGAGGGGATTGGATGAAACATGGCAAGCAGAACTTGTTGACATGTCTGCCTATGCAACCAACAACAATGGCAATAAATACTTGCTAACCGTCATAGACATCTTTTCAAAATTTGCTTGGGCTGTACCTATTAAAACGAAAAATGGTAAAGATGTAACGAAAGCGATGAATTCTATCTTGGATACTGGTCGAGCACCGAAAAAATTACATGTTGATCAGGGTAGAGAATTTTACAATAAAGAATTCAAGTTACTAATGAAACAACATGATATTTAACTATATTCAACATACAGTAATTTGAAGGCTTCGATATGTGAACGTTTCAATCGAACCTTAAAGAATAAAATGTGGAAACAGTTCAGTTTGCGTGGGTCATATAAATGGATTGATATATTATCAAACTTAATTATAACACATGATAACACTAAACATCGAAAAATTGAAATGAACCCCAAGGATGTTACAACGCTAAATGAAAATATTTTGCTTCGAACTGTATAGAAGCAACATCAAATAGTGGAAAAACAAGAAAGAAAATTCAAAATTGGTGATGAAGTTCGAGTGAGCAAATATAAACATGTATTTGAGAAAGGATACACACCAAATTGGACCACAGAATTGGTCCAGCATTGATAAAATATTGAATACAACCCCTCCAACATATAAACTTATTGATTATCAGGATCAAAGAATCGATGGATGCTTCTACGAAGACGAACCCAGCAAAGTTAAATATCCAAATGTTGATCTTGTTGAAGAAATACTACGTAAACGTGGCGATAAATATTATGTAAAGTGGTTAGGTTTCGATAATACACATAATAGTTGGATAGATAAAAAAGAATTATAAAACAAAACATATATTTGTGTTCTATATAATTTTATTAAACAAAACAAATTTTTATGTATACTATTTACATTGTATCCATCTCATTAACATGAATATTACTATTATAATGACCCCATGGTACTGTATCAGTTGTTTGATTGGCTACAATGCGCTTATCATCATTACTATTTAATGCTAGTTTTCGTTGACGAATAGTCGACACTGCATGATTTTTACTTTCTATCAAATATTGCTCTATTACCACATTTTCATTCTGGAATAGACATTGCTTATAATCATCAAATGTGATCGCGCGTAGTGCACAATTTTTCACACCTTTAGCTTTCTTTTTATCCTCATCGTCATCCTGTACTTTGAATGTGTACAGTTTAGCACGTAATCCAACGAATTCTGTCATTATTCTACCATTATTTTCATCCTTCATGAGTCCTAAAACTTTCTTATTTTTAAGTGGCATATCATAATTGTTGACAACAGGATAATTACTCGTATCAAATTTGTCTATATCACGCTTCATTATTTCATATACATCAGGATTGATTAATTCATATATTAGACTATCAGTATCGGTATACAATAACTTCGACTTATTATTAGGGAATACATTCTTTATATAATTATAATGGGAATCATATATTAATATTTTCGAAATATCAAGAATCGCAAAACCAATGTAGATAGGTTTGATAAACTTAACTTTAACACGCTGCATCTCAATAATAACCATGTTTTCTTCAAAAGTTATGCAGCTATGAAAATTTGGTTTACTTATATATGCTTTCGCACCATATCTACCATCCCATTGGGTTATCAATTTTACATCTTAATGTTTGCGAACATTCTCCATGGTTTTACCAAATACAGCATTATTCATCAGCTTGAAAAAATTTTTCTCAAATTCATTTTTTGATTTTTTACGCAAGTCTGTATTCAAGTCAATATATTTTTTTAACCATGGTGCCTGTTGAAACTCTAGTATCCTATATACATTCTCAATTTTCATGCCTAAACTCAAACATTGCTTCAAGTTTTTATAATGAATAATATATTTGTTTTTAGGTAAGAGTGTTGTTACTAATTTCATACCTTCCCCCGTTGGCGGTATGGAATGTTGAAGGCATAACGGTAAATCACGATGTAACTCATGTAGTTCTTTTGGATATTTTAAATCAACTTCAAAGATATATTCTATTGATGAATCGTTGTGGATATTGAGTATTTGTTCAACACTCATTGATTTATTCAACCATTTGAATCCGCCATATGGTAAATAATCACTCATAGCTGCCCCATATAAATTATTAACATCGAAATACATAAGATATGATTGCTCTTTGGTTGGATTGTAACTGTCTCCCATAAATTTATTATTTGCTTTTGCATAGCGATTCGAGCATTGCGCTACACCACCTCTAATACCTTTCTCGATATACAATAACATCCCTGGATCTGTGAAAAGCTCTAGTTCTACACCTGTATATTTGAGCATTGCATCAAAAGCAAAACCTGGTGCTGTATAATAATGTAATGGATCTAGATTATATGTTACGAAGCAATTACGATGGAAATTTTCAAAGATGTCAGCTAGATGTGATACATCTGTTTTGAGATATAAATCGGAATATTCACCTAATGTATGTATATTGAATTTACTCCAAATCACTTTTGCATGTTCATAATTTTCCTCGGAAATTTCACTTTGATTCAACTTTGAATAAAATTTGTTTTTTCCCGGTAAATGTTTCTCATCAAGCTTCATCCCTCTATCGATATATTCATATGAAAATACACCCTTTTTTGTAACCCATTAAAATTGTTTATCATCATTGTAAAACTTGCGAGTGATTAATTTATCATTATCACCCAGATAATTTGCTAATTTATCGATACCACTCGCCATGAAGCTCAATGAGTCAATGAATCGTAAAGATATTTTTGTGTCATGAACTTTTTTAGTGAATGAAATATATTTTTCTTCATTCATTGGTAAGAGACTTACCTTACCAGGGTAACTTTTAGCTATACTTTCAATTATGAAATGTGAATCATAACCACTTAAATTGTGACATACAATTGGTAAATAGTATGGTTTTGTAAATTCCATATTACAATTATCATGTACTGCACCACGATATCTACCAGTGAAATGACAATGATCTCGATGTTTTGCATCAATTTGAGTGAATGGTTTTTCACAAATAGGACAAATAACTGCATTCTCAAATTCATATTTTTGTTTTCCCGTTAATGATATCATCGGTACAATTCTACTGTAAATATTATTTATTTCATGTGCTAAAGATTCTAATTGATCAATGAACCATTGAATACATTCATCACTACGCATTAATTTAAACTGGGATGATTTATCATTATATGAGCAATGTAAATAGAATGCAACACTATGTGGAATATGTGTTTGTGATACATTTGTTTCCTTTAAAATACACTCTAAGTCTGCATAAACACAAATGGTACAGATTCTTTATATTTGTAATGAGTGAATGATAAAAATTTTTCTTCTTCTCTTGGCAATATTACACGAAGTGTTTTATCCATACTAAGGCAATCTAACTCATGATTATTATATGAGTATAATTCTTGAAAATGACATAAGCATCTATCACAATTGTATGTCTTCCCTTTGTGTTCTGATATTTGACTTGAGACTTATCGCGAAAGATTATGTATCCATGCAAAATGATATATTTTATTCGACTCAAAGTTATTATTATCAATATCCATACTAGCATCAACCGTCAATAAATGAATAGTTGGCTTATCACTATCACAATTACTTATATGATGGAACGATGATATTTTGTTTATTCTCATACTCGATGCCATACACATTTATTGATAGATCATTCATTACCTCAAATTTTGGTACATCACACAATGCCATAGGGAAAGTTAAACCCTCAAAGTTAAGACCTGCTTCGGTGAAATGTTGATATGATGATGTTCTAGCTACATTACCCATTTAATTTTGTGCTTCTCTTGCATGTTTATCATTATCTTCTAGATTTAATTTTTTTTTTCCTGTAGAGCTGCCACAATACACCATAGGAAACAAAATGCATCGTTGTTCTTTATGTTCATCACAGCTTTCTTCAACTGAATAATTTTTTGGAGATCTATGTATGTTGATAATCCTCCTCGTAAGGCTACATATTTATTAATATTCACTATCAAGTTCACAACTTCATTCATTGTCCGTCCTGAATCACCTTCTTCAAATTCTTCCACTTTTGCTAATAAAGTATCATTAACTTTGAATACCAATCATAAATATTAGTTGATTGTAGAATCAATTCATTTGATGTGTTGAAATATTTTATTTCTTCATATGTTCTAGATTCTTTAATATTTTCATATTTGCATGCCAATATCACATTTGATTCAACATTCGTTCGCATTTCTCTTATTTTCATTATGAATATCTCCCTCGCATCTAAGAGAAATTCATGTAGATCAATGTGGTTAATGTTCGTTATAACACCAGTTCTTATACGACCATTAAATGCTGATGGTAATTCATCCCACTTAAGGTATTTCTAACGGTTTGTGTATAAAAGTAGTTTTGCACAAAATTTTTCAAGTAGATAGTTTCGATCGTTTCAAAGCTCTATAAAAAATTTCAAAAGGATTGTCTGTCTCTGAAAGTTGCAATAAATGTTCAAAGGTGTTGACATTAAACATGCAATGTATAGGAAATCGATCTATTTCGGTGATGGTTTTTAACATTTTTACTTGTCATACCTGATACAAAAAGTAACTTTGCAAAAAATACTGCACACGAATGAATGAACAAATTTTGAATGTTTTGATCATAAATATGATGCGATTGTCTGTTTTGTTAACGAGAAATCAGTACCAAAAGAGCACTTTTTTTAGAAAATTTTATCTAATCAGCGAGCGAACCGCAGATGTGGCAACGCTGCTTTTACAGGTTATGTATACGTCGTGATCTAGTGACGTGCGGTAATATTCAAATGTGGTTAATATTAATTAATACATGAGTGAATTATTGAAACTTTCAAATAAATTAACTTAAAATATTGAAAAATGCTTTTTTTTAATGTGGAAGCAAAAAATAAATGAATGTTATACATATAATATATATTTATTCTTCATAGTACAATTTAACACTTGATAAATTTTATAGCTATTGCTATTTTCAAAATATAAAATTGACCTTTTCAACATTTCTTACAGCAATATTTAAACGATAAACATGTTAATAAATATATATATATATTAGACTGGGCCAAAAAAATTCGATATTTTTTTTTTTGAAATCTATATCGAGAATATTATTCAGAATGACAAAAAAGAAATTTCATGAAAATTTGAGCCCTCAATATTAATTTTTAGAGGTCTATCACTGCTATTTTTTATTTTTTTTCATAGTTTGATGTTTTACGTTAGAACTGTCAAAACATTGGAATAAAAAAATTCGATTTCACGTATTCTTGTCTAAAATTGAATTCTCTACAAAAATGGTCTGATTGAAAATTTTCGTCAGACAAGCCGTTTCCGAGTAATTGAGCTTAATAAATCGATGTGTTTTTTCGATTTGCCCTTTTTACTTTGGAATTTTGTAACTAATGAATCAATTAATTTTTTAAAGGAGCTGACATCAGATTCTTGAAGGAAATTTAATGTTCTACAAAAAAGGTCTCTTAATATTTTTGCCTAAATTTAATTTTTCAAAAGTTATTCACGATTGAAATCGAAGAAAAAATTGAAATTTCAAGTTTACAATTAAGGAGTATTTAAAGTTAACGATTATCATTATATTATTATTCTAACATTTATCCTTTGGAATTTATTCATCTACTGCTCAATGCAGTATATCGTATGTATTTTTTGATCCTACAACTATTATTAATTTAATGACCACAGTGATTTGAAAAAAAATCGACTATGTTGGTTAGAATTCTTCGATTCGTAGTAACTCGGACCTTATTGTTAACTTTTTCTGTCAGATAATTCATTAAAACAGTTTCTCCTTCTTCAAATAAACTCTCAAGTAATGAAAATGTAATATTTTGAAATGCAATTTTATCAAGCATTCCTTTAGAAACTACACCTTTTAAAGGTTCCAGTAATGGTCGATTAGAACTTTTTAATTTGGATTGTTTGAATAGAAGACAAGAATGACTTACAGTTTTAACATTTTTTTCGAAAATTGAAATCTGTATAGAAGCGCATAGAGCTTCAAGAATAGTGACATCGAATAATGCTTCATGAAACACCCCACAGAATTGTTCATCTATTTGCAATATATCTTTGGCTAAATTGCATAGTTTAAATTTACCTGCTCTCTTTCTATCAGGTAGTAATACTTTTAACATGTTCAAACTATCACAGAAACCATAAACAACGGTTTGAAATTTTGTTAACATATTACTATTCTCAATGGCATTTAATATGCGAGGCACATCGAACTTCGCATTATGAGCGACTAGCAAGCAAGACTTACTACATTTTTTCAAAAATGCGTAAAAAGCTTCAACAGCGTTTGGTAAAGGGACAGTCTCTATCAGTTTTCCATGGATATTTTTTAAACCAGTAACGTCTGAAGCTGCACTATCTATTCGTTGAACTGGATTGATGTATGTAGTAAAGATACTTTCTCCAGATTTGGCAGCAATCTGCAAAATATCTGCATCACTTCTCAAGCTTGAAGTTTCAATGTCAAAATATACAATTCGAAAATCTTTGCTCCATGGATACATTTAAGTTGACAATATTGTATCCTGAAATTCATCATTGTACAACTATAACAATTTTTAAATAATTCTTAATATATATTATTCTGAGAAAACTTACTTGCTGTCACTATCTATTATTTATGCTGTCGATGTAGCCTCTGATGCTCTTGCACGTGAAATAGCAAATTTTTTTCCTTCACAATACCACTCATTTTTCATTCTGGATGGAACTTATAATATAAAATGAATAATTTCTAGGTATTAAAACATTATCTTAACGCTGGATCATCTCACCCCAACCTCACCCATTATTTTCCGTAACTTTTTATGGCACCCCTCCTCAATAGATTAGTGGTATGTTTTTTTTTCGATAATAAGAGTAAATATATACATCATTATATCATTTTTATTTCTTAAGTTGAATAATAAATTCCACAACTCGTGGGGAAAAATGATTTTCTTTGTGTTTTATAAGGAAAAATATTATATCGTTCGTTTAATAACGAGTGAAATGCAATTGGAACTAATATAAAATTTCACATCACGTTATGAAACAATAAATATGAAAAAATTATTTTATAGGATGAACAAATGAATGTACGTGGCGTGTGTTAAATGTGGAATAGTTGTAATGTAAATTTATTCGGTCATTCAATTTTTGTATGTTAACTTTTTTTTATTTATTATTGAGATTATAAATTGAATTTTCTTTTTTTACAAAATCTACAATCTGTACTGTATGGAATGTCATCGAAGAATTCATCATAATCACTGGCGATAGGTGAATAATGTTTTATGACATCGTTGGTAAGCATTAATATCCTCATTCTGAATAATACTGTCAGCTCATCTCATTTATTTTGTTGTTAGAGGGGGGGAGGAGCATATTTGAGAATAAATTCTCTGGAAAAATATTCGGTGTGCTCCCGCATTCATATCTTCGATTCGCTCCTCAAGATGATAAAAAAATTTCACATGATCTACCTATTGATTGGTGCTGAATTTTTTTTCTATCCTCCATCCAACGCTTCAAATATTGAACATAAGCGTGGGCACCGTGACTGAAAAATCCAGATTCTTGATATTTGTGATATTCACAGTTTTGCACTCTGTAATTTTTCAATGTAATCCAGTCATTATAGTAAGTTCACCTCGGAATTCGAGATACCCAGCTGTAAGTCCCTTAATACTTGTATATTGACACCCTAAAAGTTGTCTCAAAACCTACATATGGTAGGGTGTACGCAACTATTAAATTTCAAGGTCAAAATTCACAAAAATCGGTTTTTCGCGCTTTTTTTGGAAATATCTCATCTCCTATAGGTTTTTTGCTATTTGTATCCATCATCAATATTGTAGAATACAAAATTTTCTACAAATTTTGTTTCAAAAAATTTTTTATACGGTGAACCGTTTTCGAGATAGAAGGCGGAGAGTGCGCGGTCACTGCATCACTTCAAGTCAACCGGTGCCTCCGGTCGAAGACGCGTCATATATAGTTGATGAACTATCGATAAATCAATGATTATAAATATTTGTCAATTTTCATTAACTATTTTATTATATTTTATCATTTTCTTCATGCATTAAATCTATATCTATTCAATAATATTGATAACCGTTTCCTCAAATTAAAAAATAATTAAGGGAAAAACTTAAATCATGATATAATTATATTCCCATTTACACAAATGACATTTTAAATAGAAAATTATTAAGTGCATCTTCTTTAAAATCTGTAAATTTTAAAATGCTTCCACTACGTCAAAAATTATACCTGGGAATTATACGAGCCCCTATTATACACTACGGACCTTTCTATTTATAGCAAGTAGGGACAGATGTTCAATTGTATTGTATAGTTACGACCGTCTTCTCTATGTTTCAGTCAGTTTTGAATCGTATCTTGGTAACTACGGACGTACAATTTCAAGAACTATGGCTGATTTGTGTTTTCTATGTAATAAGTCAGATTCGGGAGGTGAATCGCTTATTGAAGTAGTGCGCGGTATGAAATCTCTACGAACTGCAAGTGTCGAACGAAACGACGGAAAAATTTATTATTTAAAATCAGTAACCTCTGTTAAAGTGCATGAAAAGTGCCGAAGTGTTTACATTAGTAAAAACTGTATCCAAGCAGCAAAACGGAAACAAGAAGAAGGAGAAACTATAACTTCTCCATTAGTACTCCGTAAAAAACGAGGTGAAGTGTTTGATTTTAAGAATCAATGTTTATTTTGTGGCGAAGTTGCTGATGAGGCTGCAGAGAAAAAGAAAAGAGAAAAATACAGGCGGAAGATAAAAAATGTGAGTACTCTTGAGTTCAAAGATACTGTTATCAAAAAAGCAAAAGAACGTGGGGATGATTTTGGAGAATTGGTGAAAAGTCGTATAATTTTACAGTATGATTTGATCACTGCTGAAGCGAAGTACCATGCTGCTTGCTTTACAAACTTTTCAAATGAATCATCATCATCATCGCCTCTTGAGAAACCTCGTCAAGATAATCAAGTTACAGAAACTATGTTCGAGATTTTCAATTACATCGAAAATAATGATGATTCTCAATTCACACTGAAAGAGCTTAAAGATGTCTTGACAGGGTATATGCCAGATGATAAAACTATCATTACACGACTACAACAGAAGTACTTAACCGATATCGTAATTACGAAGAAAGTTGGAGCTTTCACAATCATTTCTTTCCGTGATGCACAAGCTAATATTCTATCAAAAGCTTGGTACGAAAGTAAAAAAATAGATCCTGAAGCAGAAAGGCTAAGAATTGTAGAAGCTGCAGCAGCAATTATTAGAGAAGATATCCGAACATCTATAGTTGAAACTAAATGTTATCCACCTCCTAGTAAAATGTTGGATAATGTTAATCAAGAAATTCCAAAAACTTTATTACATTTCTTAGAAGAAGTCATCGTCAAAAACAGGAAAGGACAAATTGATCATTTAAAAACAAAATGTACTTCAATAAGCCGCGCAATTATGGCTGCCATACGGGAACGTTCTTTTTCATCACAGTTACTTTTAAGCCTTCCTGTATTTCTTCACAGAAGATATGGATCTAAAAGACTATTGGATATTTTATCTAGTTTGGGATTTGCAGCTTCTCATAGTAATACAGTACAGTATGGATTTTCAGCAATTTATCACCCACAGCCTCGTATTTTATCATCAGAGTCAGGTGCACTTGTACAATATGTTGGAGACAATGCCAATATAAATGTCCAGACTCTTGATAGTAACAATACTCTTCATGTTATGGGGATTATTAAGATAGTAACTCCAAAAAATGCTGTTCTCTACGATGAACGGGTACAAAAATGTACAACCAAACCAAAAGCGAAAGAGTTGGCAGCCATATCACATGTATCTTTACAAGTTTACGATAAACCAGTCGTACCTGGATACAGTAAAGTTCAAGTTGAAAATCTGCATGACGGTCGAGCACTAACAGAAAAAACAATCAACGGAACTGATTTTTTGTGGTTATACAGAAAATGGAGGGATATTGCATCGTTGCCAGGGTGGAACGGTTATCTTGAGCAGCTCACTAAAAATGAAATGAATTTTTCAACATCTCAGGTTATGTTTCTTCCTTTTATCGATCATCCTGCCAGTAATGTAGACACAATTTACACAACGTTACTTTGCGCTCTCGACATTGCCAAGTCACACGGACAAAAAATGTGTGTAATTACTTTTGATCAACCCCTCTACTCTAAAGCACGTGAAATGGTAGTTGCGTCAGATTCTAGCTCAAATTTATGTAAAGTAGTTGTGAAATTAGGAGGATTCCACATGCTCATGTCTTTTCTTGGAAGCATAGGATACATAATAGACGGAAGTGGCCTTAAGGAAGCTCTTGGTAATAAAATATACGCACCGAATTCTGTTGACAAGATGCTGAGCGGTCACGCTTACTCAAGAAGCATCAGAGGCCATATATTGGTACGACTTGCATTATCAAAGATCATTTTTGAAGACATGAAGATTGAAGATGGTACGTTGGATGAGTTAATACAGCAAATCACTTCTCGAGATGTATCCTACTCAAACGTAGAAGGAAATATGGATAACTCAAACATTTTTCTTTCAACATTCCTGGACAAACTGGATGATTTGAAAGCTCGAGGTCCAATAGCACAATTGTGGGTGCAATATTTCGAAATGGTTACAATAGCACTTGATTTTGTTCGCGCTGAAAGACTTGGGCTTTTCCAAGAACACCTTGATGCAGTGCGCAGAATGCTGCCATATTTTCACGCCAGTGGTCACTTCTTATATGCAAAATCAGCCCACCTATATCTGCAAGATATGCTCAAGCTGGAAGAAACTATGGATATAAAAAAAAACTTATGAGAATTTCAGAAATGGATTCTTCACGGTGAAACGAACAGAAAAATATAATTCAGGTACATGGACAGATATGGTCATCGAACAAAGTCTCATGAAATCCATGAAAACCGAAGGAGGAGTATCTCGTGGTCGAAGTACGAAAGAAAGTGTTTTGTGTAAATGGGTATATGCTATGTACGCCACAAATACTATTTGTGAGAAAATGGAGAAGTTTTGTAATATCTCCTTGGAGTCGACCGAGCAACACGTAGATTCCAGAGACTCAAGAGTGAAAAAAGACAATGCTGACGTAAATATACTATTTGATTGGTTTAAACTCCATGATTCTTTTCCAAATACTACGCAGTTAACATCGATAGCTTCTGGAATTGTTGGAAATGAGAAAATTAACTGCCACAGAGCTTACGAAATTGGATTAGAGTCTATGAAGAAGATCACCGGCTTATCATTTAATGAAATGAAGTTTAAACGTTCCGAAAAAGTAATGCCGCTTTCCAGTGTTAACAAATCTGTAAAAATAAATGATTGTAAAGTTGCAGTGGATCCATCATTACTCTTCCAAAGAATTACTGTCAGCAAACAATTTGAAAGTAATCTTGAAAAATATCTTCAATATGAATTTAGTCCGTATCCAACAGCTCTATTTGATAATGATGGCATGAGAAAAATAACAAAATCGTCATTGTATGACAACATGAGCCCAATTGATTTTGTTCTCAATGAAAATAATGTGACGTTCATTATTGATGGCGGATTTCATCTTCATCATGTTGTATGGAGCATAGAAGATACTTTTTCTATTATTTTTGATAAATACATGAATTATTTACAAAAGCATTACAGTTCCAAAATAATTGTTGTATTTGACGGATATTCAGACTACAGTAAGAACGTTAAAGCTATAGAGCAGCAGAGAAGAACTACTGCACTTTCAAAAACGTATGAAGTCTGTTTCGATGAAACAATGGTTGTACCAGTTACTCAAGAAAAATTCTTATCAAATCGAAATAACAAAGATAAGCTCATTAATATGTTAATTGAAAAATTACAAGCTGCAAATATTACTACTGAACAAGCCAGAGATGATGCGGATGTTCTTATTGTTGAAACTGCAATTGAAGAATCAAAGTCTGAAAAAACTGCAGTTATAATAGGACAAGATATTGATTTACTTGTCATTTTAATTGGGCGTACACTGTCTTACGAACGAGAAATTTTCTTTAAAAAAGTTGGGAAAGGAAATGTAAAAACGGAGATACACTCGACTAAAAGTTTTGATAATTATCCTCATTCCAAAACACATATTTTATTTCTGCACGCATTAAGTGGCTGTGACACAACTTCTGCGCTTTTTAAAAAGGGAAAAAAATCATTTTTAAAAGTTTTTGAGACACTGACAAATTTGGATGAACTAGCTGCAGCATTTGAAGAAGAAAACTGTTCGGCCCAGAGATTATTAGAGAGTGGAACTCAATCCTTATTGGCAGTCTATAATGCTCCGAAATCTGTGAAAAGTCTCGATTATCTTCGTTATATGCATTACGTCAAGTCTACAAAACTTAATAACCCTGTGCAGCTTTCAAATATTCCACCAACAAGTGCAGCTGCTCATCAACATTTCAATCGTGTATATTATCAAGTTCAAACTTGGTTAGGGCATGATTTGGAACCCCAGGTATGGGGTTGGGCAATGCGAAACGATTTTTTGGAGCACATCATGACAATTTTACCACCTGCTCCAGAAGATTTGCTAAATACAATTTTCTGCAACTGCAAGAGTGGTTGTGGTTTGCGATGCGGATGCAGGAAAGCGGGCTTGCAATGCTCATTAGCTTGTGGCCAATGTAATGGGCAAGCTTGTCTCAATGCTCTACCATATCAGAGCGACATTAACGAAGATGGAACTTTTGACCCCGAAATCATGGAAGAACCTGAGACAAATGTCGTTAAAGACGATGATGAAGATCAGTTTGAAATTTACCAGCAGCCGGAAGACGACGATGAAGAGGAAGAAGATGATTAAAACTATAAATTGTAGTTTTTGTACCCTTTATTCCATTTTTTTACTTTTAATAAAAATGAATGTATTGAATGATATTTTAAAAAAAAAGATTAATTCATAATTTATTCGTTTCTTTTTTCATCATGTGAGAAGTTATTAATATTAATTAGATTATAATTCTAATATAATTCCTATATTTTTATTAACAATTCTGCAATTACATGGGCAGGTAAGTGTTGTTAAATAAATTAATACTGAATAAAAAGTGGATAGGTTAGGAAAAAAATGATGAAATATAATATAATAGTTGATGAAAATTGACAAATATTGATAATCATTGATTTATCGATAGTTCATCAACTATATATGACGCGTCTTCGACCGGAGGCACCGGTTGACTTGAAGTGATACAGTGACCGCGCGCTCTCCGCCCTCTATCTCAAAAACAGTTCACCGTATAAAAAATTTTTTCAAACAAAATTTGTAGGAAATTTTGTATTCTACAATATTGATAATGAATACAAATAGCAAAAAACCCATAGGAAATGAGATATTTACAAAAAAAACGCAAAAAACCGATTTTTGTGATCTTTGACCTTGAAATTTAATAGTTGCGTACACCCTACCATATGTAGGTTTTGAGACAACTTTTAGGGTGCCAATATACAAGTATTAAGAGACTTACAGCTGGGTATCTCGAATTCCGAGATTCTTACCTAATTTAAGCTTAAATGACTGGACTAATGATGGACATTCGAAACTCTTCATCATTCGATATATCGAATCCGTTCGATACATCGGTTATAGTCGATATTTTACGATACATCGATGTATGGTATTCGATACATCGAATACACACCTCATCCATTTAACCATTCCTATATCCTATTTCCTGCCCCTTCCAACTTTCTCAGCGCAAGCCGTAAACGCAAAATTTTTTAGGCTAATAACACGTGATACAATCATCAACTAGGTATATTAATTTTTTGGTTTACTTTTTTATTTTTCATAATTTCAATAATAATAATTCAATTTCAATAAAAAACATTAATTATAATTTAATGTCATTCTATTTGCGCAGCTTTCTGATTCCGCTTGAATACAGTAAAAGATTTTTTATTCAAGTACTTTAGTTGTTTATAGTGATGGGATATGATCGATCTTTGTATCGATATTCTTCTGTCTTGATTAAATTTTATTTGAAATATAACAATATAATTTTTGTTTCAGAGTTACTTAGTTATTATGGCACCCAATAAAAAAAGTAAAGTTTGGAATTATTTTGAAAAATTGGATGATAAATCTGCTAAGTGTAAAGTATGTCAAAAAACTATACGTACGGCTGGAAATACAACAAATTTAATGGGACATATTAAAAACGTCCACAAGACCGTTGATTTAGAATTAAATAAAAATATTGATTTGCATAAAAAATCAAATTCAGGTTTAATTTTATCAAGCCAAATAACATCAACGATGGAAACGGAGGATGTTACTGAATGTGTCAGCAATTCTAACACTAATGCTGCACCAGCGTCATCAGCAGATCAGACTATCAACATTGATTACGATAGAGAGTTACCTTCAAAGCGTCTAAAAATTCAAAAGTCAATTAAGAACAGTTTTGAAACAATTGTTTCATATTCTTCTACTACTGGAGACAAAGCGAGACAAGTTAACAACGCTATATTGTACTTCATCTGTAAGGACAATCAACCTTTTTCCGTGGTAGATAATGAAGGCTTCAAAAATCTGCTTAAACTGACTGCTCCACACTACAAAATACCTAGCAGAAGTACTGTTACACGGTGGCTTGATGACAAATATGACGTCTTATCAACTTCATTGAAATCTGAACTTTCTAGTGTTGAATACCTAACTTTAACCAGTGATATTTGGTCAGACATGCAGATGCGCAGCTTTTTGGGAGTCACATCACATTATGGTGTACGCACAGAGTTCCAATCAGTGACATTAGGAGTTTACCAGCTCGATGAAAAACACACATCAGAATATATAGCAGAAAAGCTCCTTCAAACTTGCAATGATTGGGGATTTGATACTGACAAAGTATCTGCTGTTGTCACTGATAACGCCGCAAACATGGTCAAAGCCGTTGAAATCGCGTTTGGGAAAAAAAAACACATACCTTGTTTTGCCCACACGCTGAATTTAGTTGCACAAAATATTTTACAAATTGCAGAGTTGCAAAAAATACTTTCAAAAATAAAGGCCATTGTTACCTTCTTTAAACAAAGTTGTGTGGCAAGTGACGAATTACGAAAGTCAGTTAAAGGTGAAACAAAGCTGATACAAGATGTGTCTACTCGGTGGAACAGCACGTATTATATGATTCAAAGATTTTTGGAGCTTAAAAATTCAGTGAGTGATATATTGATTTGCCATAAAACAGCTCCTGCAATGTTGACTGGATTAGAATTAAATATAGCATCATCACTTCTTAACATACTACGTCCTCTTGAAGCTGCAACTAAAGAAATATCTAGCGATGAATACTGTACGAGCAGTAAGGTTATCCCTTTGGTTCACTGCATGGTCTCAAAACTCAACGCTCTTAAAATTGATGAACCGATGGTGATGGAAGTACATAAACTTATCCTAAAAGAAATCAACAAACGAATGGGTGCTATTGAGCAAGTTTCATCTTTAGCTATAGGTACTATATTGGACCCACGGTTCAAAAAAATACATTTTCAGGACCCTATAGCTTGCGCAAATGCTGTTCAAAAAATTAAAGAAATGATGAAGAAGGACCTTTTAAATGAAAAGAATAATATAGAATCAGATTCAGATAGTTCAGAGAGAGCATCAGATGATTTCAGTCTCTGGAGTGACCATCATAAATTAGTTAACAAAAACTGGAAATCGAATAAAAATGAAGAAAGCATTTCTGATGAGCTGTCTGTCTACTTAAGTACACCAGTTAGCAGATTGAAAGAAAATCCCTTAGAAGTATGGACTGATCATAAACAACAATTTCCGAAATTGTACAAAATTGCGTATAAATATTTAACTTTAGTGGCCAGCTCAGTACCTTCCGAAAGACTTTTTTCTAAAGCTTCACAAGTTTTGAATCAACAACGCACCAGAATACAAGGAAAGCGGGTAAATAAAATTCTATTTCTGCAAAGTTTAGAAAGAAAGTATTGGGATCTTTAATTTTTTTCACATGAACTTCCTATTAAAAAACTAAATAAAAATTATTGTTTAAGATTTTAGATTGTGTCTCATTTTTCCAATTGTATATTTTTCTATCCTATTGGGATTTTACCTAGGGGCGGAGCCTGTTCTAGGGAATATTCAAATTCAATATGTAGATGTGGATAATGTACAGTAGCCAATACACCCATGCAGGGTTTCGTTTATTTTTTCATTAAAATGTACATTTCCGAGCAAGAAATTTGTCGCTGAGGTGAAGGTCGTGTTCTTTATTATTCATTATCGATTAGTTCGCCGAAATGCCGCCAGTGCCGCATGACTTAAGTAAAATCCCAATATACTCGTTCTCAAATTAATTCTTGTTTTTTATCGATGCATCGAAAACATCGATGTTTCAATTTGATATATCGAAAAACATCGATGCAGTTTTTCCGATTGATGCATCGCAAAAAACATCGATGTATTTTTTGAATGAGCATCCCTAATGGAGCTAGAGGATCGTCAGTCAACGTAGTTGCTAAGGTGGATGGAGTTGCTGAGGTTGCTGAAGTGCTGAGGCTGCTGAATTTGCAGAAGGCGCTGAAGTGGTTGAAGCTGTGGAAGAAAGTGTGTGTTGAAGGCATGCATATTGAAAAAAATGCGTGTGAGAGTCCCTGTAGATCCCCGATCCCGTGTGTAAGGTAAATAGAGTTGAGTGCCCAAATGTATTGTCCCCATGCATTTCCCCACTCGACTTCATACTATCTTAATTGTGTCGTAGCTACGAATTTATTGTATACAAGGTTGAAGAATCCACGTTTATAAGAGAGAATATTTTGAGTCATATCGAGTCGCGTTATTATTATTTATTGTGAGTGTTGAAAACGTATGTGAGAATGGAATGTGGACGCTAATTATTACTTCACTATAATTTCATTGAAATCAATAAACAAGATTCTGTGTTCGTAAAATTAATGGGACGATTTCTTTCGTGGTCGTTGAATTATATTATTTCCTATTATTTCAAATATTCAATATTAAAATATAGGTTCACGAAAGTGGCATCGTGTGTGTGTGTGTGTGTGTGTGTGTGTGCGTGTGTGTGTAGCTGTATATTACGTTTTTTCCGCTTGATGAATCGAGAAAGGTTCAATGAATCGCCTTGAAATGTTGTATAGATACTCATATATGTTTTCTCAAGATCTATTTTGATTTCGGTCAGGATCCCATGAAAAATAAAATTTTCTTTATGCCTCGGTCGAAAGTACGTACTTCCGGCACCGAGGTCAGAGCCGAAAGTCTAACATTTATGCATTGGCACAAATACGCGCCCGCCATTTGTTACAGCGGGAGCAAACATTTTATTTCTTCATACCTTGTTCGAAAGTACGTACTTTCGGCATTAACTTCAGAGCCGAAAGTCAAACATTTATACATTAGCATAAATACGCGCCCGTCATTCATTACACAATTTTTAAAAAAACCACAAAATGAAATTTTTTCAAAAAAATCGGAGAAGAAACCCCTGCAAAACCAGAATAAAATTATTAAAACAGCAACTAATTATGATGCCAGTGAACAAGTATCAAACATGTTTTCAACTAATTCAATTGATAAAAATTCATTCGTCATATATGAAAATTGTGTATTTCATGGGAATATTATAAATAATTTTCATTATTCATATGATCACAAAAAAGATGACATGGAAAAATAATCAAATAATATTTATGTTTTTCATCAATAACTTAAAAATGAAGATATTTCTGTTATAATTATATTTGATTTTTTTTTGTGTACTTGATGCCTGCTCCCGACCAGCAGCACTCGCTTCGCTCGTGCCGCAAATGTCGGGCACGCATCAGTTTTTTTCGTACTTTATTTGTTTACAATTTTATTCGTACTTTCGACTGACTATAAAGAAAAATAGTATACACCACACGGGTAGAAGTTTGAAAGCCCTGAACTGCCCTTCTCTGATTTTGTTGCGGTTATAATATGTTAATCTGCATCGAAAAGGATGTAATAAATATTTTTTTTGTGCGGAAAAACATCGTCAAAGAAAATAATTTCTAACTGCTGAAAATAAAAAACAATCCATAACAAAAACTCTTTTGGTAATTGTCTTATGGGACCAATTCCAATCGAAATAGCGTAAAAAATTACTAAATACATGTCTATTAGGGAGTTAATTAACAAGGATGTTTTCTAATTTCTCTGCTTTCAGGGGCTTAAGTGTTTCCAAAGTGATAAAAAAAAACAAATGATCTGCACTGTGTGCGGATATTAGAAGTGAATCTTCGCAAGCTTAAACAGTCAGATTGAAATTCAATTATAATGAATATATAATTGATATTATAAAGATTGAAATGAAGTGTTTATAGAACGATGTACAATACTCTTTGCATATAAATATTATCCTTACAATTGGTTCATGGTAGCTAAAATTTGATATATACGTTCTTGACTTGATTATGTCAAGATATCGAGAAAATACAAAATCTATAGTTGTTTCTCATTTTGTTGTTGAAATATTCTGCTCATCAATCATTCGTGAATTCAGTTGCTGTCGCAGAAAATCTATTGATTTTATGGAAATGCCTAATGCAAGATTATCATTGAAGTCTCCAGTTAGTGTAAGAGGTTTCAGATCGTCGCGTTGAGAAAGGAGTTTATCACCATTATGAGTATATCTCAACAATGAACCATGTTGATATGAGATCATGTCGTTAATATGTGAATTCGGACTTATGTAAACGCCCACAATTTTTATTTTTCGTTCAGTTATCACACGGCACACAGAAATGCAAATGTCACCGAAATGTTCTGTCACAGCTGCACTTAATGTTGATTGTACAGCGATAAGTTCTACGTGTGATATGTGAGGATATTCACGGTATTATTTCAATCGTGATGAATAGCGACTCCTCAAACTCAAACATGATTTCTTTCATACAGGATAGTGCAAGTGAAATTCGGTAAACTGATTTGCTCGTCTTGACCTTTCATGGCCTCATGAAAAACCACCATATTACAATTTTTTTGAATGAGATCCAATACGTCAGTGGCGTGAGCACGTTGACTCTGACAATTGAAAGAATATATCGACAATCCTTCTCTTCCTCGTATAAATTCAATCATTTGTTGATCGAGAGGGTCCAAACAACTTGTAGATAATTTGAAATTCTCATTGCAACGATATCATTGTTGTTGACGGTCTCTAGCCATAGTAGAACCTTAGGTTGTTATTGCGTGTGATTATGAACAATCAATAGAAGTAACGCGTGACATTGCGACATATATTAGTGATTATCACTGTTTCTTATCATATTCATGGTGTTTAATGAGCACCGACGTCTGGGGTAATTTTAGTGAAAAGGAATAGATTGTGCTTATGTAATTGATGAATAAGAATGTCCGAGATGATTGGACACGTGCGAACTCCTCAGCACGGCTAATTTATTGTTATCACACCAATTATCGTCAAAATTATATATAAAAACACAAGTAATAATGTGAAGAACAAACTGAATATAAAAATGGCAAAAAAGAAAATAAATGGATGTAATTATAGCCGAAGAAGAGTGAATTAATTCTGCCGAATGATACGACGAACGTTGCGTTGTAGCGGCCGAAGACAGAGAGAATGTGGCTCCTTGATGAGCAGTCAGTGCAGCGAGGAGCACAAAACGCTGATCGTTGAGCTGCGCGCCGATGCGTAGAACGATAGCCGTTAGTCAGAGAGAGACAGGCTCATTCCCGGAGCTGGCGGTGGCGACATCTCCAGTCCCAAATTAATTCCCAAATACATAGGCAATTTCAGAGTATGTACCGCCCTGTAATTGATGTACAGTACTAATCTATGCGCAAACTACAGGAAAATGTGTCCGTTTTGCATTTATTGTTTTATTTGTCTATAAGTATGAAATAATGCTATAACGCTACCCTACGCTGTAGGCTGGGACAAATGGCATATTATAGAAATTTTACTATACTTGCCATATTCATATGGACTATGACCTGCAATTGGTATATTAGGGTGGTTAAAAAAAAAGCAACATTTTTTTTTCTCTCGTAACTAGGCCTAAAAGTTTAATTTTAGTTGGAGAATAAGTCCTTGGAAATATGAGCTCTTAATATTGATATTAAAAAAGTGCGCATCGCACTTCTCTACTTTCTATGAGAATAACACTTGAAAATTTTTGTTTCTATCGTTACAATTTTGAAGCTTACGAACCAGTGGACGGATCTAAGTGATCAATACATATTTTCATAGGAAATTGAACGCTCTACATAAACGGTATCACACAATTTTTTCATAACTCTTACTGTTTGGGAGATATCGGAGGTTGAAGTTTGAAGAATTCAACAAAAATTCTTTGTTACTTTCAAATTTTAGAACTCGTTAATGAATGAATATTGAAAAGTGCGCAAAATGTATTCTCGTTAGAAATTGAACGCTCTATAATAAAGCTCTCTTGTGGTTAATCGATTACCCTAACCATATTGAAGATATTTGAATTCATGAGTTGAATGGACAAATTTTAAATTTTTATTAAAAAACTAATGAAATCGGGGATTCGAATGCGAATATCTTCTAAATGGTTAGAGTAATTGATCAACCACATTTCAATTTTTTTGTAGAGCATTCAATTTCCTACGAAAATATATGTTGCGCACTTCATAATATTTATTTCTTTACGAGTTATGAAGTTTAAAAGTAACAAAGAATTTTTGTTGATTTCTACAAACTTTAACCACCAATATCTTCTAAACAGCAGAAGTTATGAATAAATTGTGAGATTACTTTTTTGTAGAGCGTTCGATTTCCTATAAAAATATATATTGATTATATGAATCTGTTCATCAATTCATGAGACACAAAATTCTAACGATAAAAACCAAAATTTTTTCTCGTTATTTTCACTGAAAATAGAAAAGTGCAATGCGCACTATCTTAATATCAATATTGAGAGCTCATATTTCCTGGGACATATTCTTTAATCTAAACGAAACTTTTAAGCCTGGTTCCGAGGGAAAAAAATGTTACTTTTTTTTAATCACCTTAAGGTATATGGGGCATTACACGCCATTTCAACGACGTTTGGACGCAACCCTCTTCGATTTTGCTAATTTTCTCACATGTTCTAGTTCTTATTGAAAGAAATTTTCACGCTTATTCATAGCCTTTTATCACAAACCGTTATTGAGTTATTAATTTTTGGAATTTTTGAGTAACAAATTTTCAATCAATTACAGATTTGTGATAAGTATCGATGTTCAAAGGGAATTAATGATCCTTTTTTTCATTTCCGAATCTAGTTCCAGGAAAAAAATTATCCGAAACCATCATCACTGAGTTATTTACGTTTGAATATCGAAATCGAAATTTTCGAAAAGTTGGACCCCTTCGATTTTTTTGAAAAATTTTCTCAAAATTCTACTCCAAACGACAGGAATTTCAAACCACTAGTCAGAATGTGATCGCAATCATTTTTATTTTTTCATCGAATTTTGAAATTTTTTGGAGTTTACTCCTCAAGAATCGATATAAGGCCCAGGGTATGTAAAATTTGGGGAGTGAAATCGAGTAGAAGAAAAACGTAAACGTCACGCTACGCAAAGCGTTACGCTATCCCTGTCTTATGTTCTGCCCGCCCATCTTATACTGAACGCATGCAGAAATGGAAAGGATATGTATACACTTAGAGTCCCATACTGTATACGTATACATGTATATACAGTATTTGTGCATATCCAAAATTTCATTTGCTCCATTCATTTCTATCAATATTGATATTTATTTTCATTGTAAATAGTGAAGTAAGCAAAATTAGTTACGTATAGTGAATTATGGGGAAAAAAACAAGTGATAATGAAAACTTATCTGGAAAACACGTGGATGCGGTTACCAGGTAGTTTATGTTATCCATGCTCTCATCTTATATGTAAAAATCTCCTGTCACGATGTTTGAAACAAATGGACTCCGGAACTACTCAACCGATTTTGATGAAACTTGGCTTATTATGTGTAATTTGGTCCAACTTGAACTATAGGATACTATTCATCTCGATTTTCAACAACAATATTTATTAAATATTAAATAAATGTTTGTTATAGGACAATGACATGTAATTTTTTGTAAGTTTAATAACTTTCCAAGAGATGGCGGTGTGAATTAAGTAATCAGCATAACACTTGGTCATCTGGGTTGGGTAATTCTCCAATAGATGGCGTTGCGTTTTGATTTATTTATGCTGCAATTAATTAGACATCATAAGTGTTTATGTTTACAAACATAACCAAATCATTTAAATTTTTCATTCATTGTCATTTTTAAAATTGTGCTGTATGTTGTGTTTATTTGCGAATTATTCATATATTTGGCGTCGCATGCAACAGGAGCAGCACTTACAAGTGCATCAGCTGGTTGCACGTTGCGCGCGCCGAAAATTACAATCTCGACCTCAAGCACTAATGAGGGCAGCACTTATTGGGCGCCTCCATAATAGCAATTATAACACAACGATAAACTTTTCGGCGGTATTGTTCTACTACTCTCGGGTGACTTTCGACAGACATTACCAGTCATTCCTCGCTCTACTTTTGCCGATGAGATTAATGCATGTTTAAAACAATCGTTTTTATGGCGCAATGCCGAAACACTTCAATTGACCATAAACATGCGAGTACAATTGCAGAATGATCCGTCGGCGCAAGTATTTTCTAAGCAATTGCTGGATATTGGGAACGGTGTATTGGAATTACATCAGGATACAAAATACATCAAATTGCCCGATGAATTCTGCACTGTTGTAGACTCAGAAAAAGAACTTAGTGAGAGTGTGTTTCCGGATATATCAAATAATTACGTACATCATAATTGGCTCAGTAATCGTGCTATTTTGGCAGCAAAAAATGTCGATGTCGACGAAATTAACTTTCAAATACAACAGTTGTTGCCAGGTGATCTGATGTCTTTTAAATCAATAGACACTATTGCAGATGAAAATGAAGACGTGAATTTTCCAAGTGAGTTTTTGAATTCGTTAGATATATTAGGAATGTCATCGCACAATCTTCGATTGAAGATTGGTTCACCGATTTTTCTTCTACGTAATTTGAATCCACCAAAATTATGTAACGGTACACGTTTGGTCATCAGAAGAAGAACAGGAAACATTCTTGAGGCAATTATTTTGACGGGAAAGTTTAAAAGAGAGATCATTCGTTGCCACATATTCCTATCATACCGTCTGATTATCCAGTAGCATTCAAAAAATTGCAATTTCCGATTCGTTTGGCTTTTGCAATGACCATAAATAAGTCGCAACGCCAAACAATGTCCATTTGTGGATTGGATTTGGAAAATACGTGTTTCTCTCATGGGCAACTATATGTCGCCTGCTCACTTGGGGGGGGGGGGGGGGGGGGGGGGGGGGGGGCAACTTTCAAAATTTATTTTCATTAGCAAAAGACAGGCTAACAAAAAATATTGTACATAAATCAGCACTTAGATAAATTTGAACTATAAATTGTGATTATTCATTCGTTTTTTAAAAATATCCATTTTTATATATTTTCAGGAAGAAGTTTGTAATGAAATATAAATTAAAAATTTAAGTTCGTTTGTCATTAACTTCAACTCTGTGAAATTTTTTACCAATTACTTTTTAATTCTTAAATCGATTGAAACGTTTCCATTTTTATAATTGAATATTAATCTGACTACATTAGGAAGTTTAGTGCAACATTGATCGGGCGCACTGTAACAGAGTCACAGCAACGCGTGACCGGGTCTGCTAGTATGATATAGATTTTACATACAAACATCTACACTTTTGATTCATCGAATTCATACTCTATCTATTCTTCTATGTATCGTCCCTTTTCTGCATTAAACACGTAACTGCAACAAGGCAATTCATTAGAAGTTAATAGGATTGTCTGTTTGCACTCAATTCGCGTGAATATTCGTAATAATTTTGAATACATAGTAACAAGTTGAAATCAATAATTATAATAAATAGTTTGAAAAAATTTTATTACAAATGGTTACAAGGTTAACGCAAAAAGGGAACAATATAAATAATTTATCTTGGTACGATTCGATAATTGTACTCCTGAATTTAAAAATGTCTGAATTTGTCTATTTGCAGTGATGTAATCAGCCCGTTATCAAAACCATCTCCAAAAACTAATGCAGAGCGGGAGCGCGAGTACAGACTTTGAAAAAAAACGACGAAAATCACAAAATGATAACAGTGATGAACCACGCAAAATGTCTAAAGCTGAATATAATCGTCAATACAGGTTGAAGAAAAAAGTGGAAGCAAAATTGAAGTCTGATTCTGCTAAAATAGTTCAGAGGCAAGAAGTAGGGTCTTCTGAACATGCAACACCTGTACTTACGGCGCCATCGACACAATCAAGTCCTGATGCAGGTCCTACAATTATACAGCAAGAAGCAGTTACAGTGTACATTTCTTTAAATAAGAAAGTTGAAGACGTAAAAGATCTTCTTCATGAGGCATTATTGGCATACACAGGAGATTCAAAACTGTCGTGAAAACACGATAACATGAACTTCCGCTTATACTTGGCGGTGATTTCAACATTCAATTCGATACTGATCAAGGATTGTGCTGTGTTCAATTTTTGAAAAAGGAACTGAATTTGGACTTCGTTTCTGGTAACACGCTGGGGACGACTAGATATAGTACATCTATCGATGGTATATTCACAAGATATGTAAATCATGTAACTTTCGACGTCCACGTATCGTATTTTAGTTACCACAAACCTATTGTCACAGTAATAAATAACGATATTACTGTTGATGAAATTGATAATGCTCAAGATGATTTTGATACTAAAGAAAATTAATTGTCATTATGATGTATTGATGTAATAAAAAATTTTGGAATCTGAATGAAATTTTCAATATTTTCAGTTATATAGAAGAAGCCTTCATTTACTCCCGTTATATATTGAATATATTTTTAATTCCACGGTAATTATTCTTACAGAGTAAACTCCAAGCACGTGTCAGAGCTGACACACACCTTTTTTTTTCATCAAATTATCGATAATCTTATTTTTTTTAATTCAAATGCTTCTCAAAATTGTCAAGAATAATTTTATTGAAAATAATCTTACATTACTTGGTCAAAATATTTTACTCAGTTCAATTATTTTACACATGAACTAATTCTTTTCATAATTTTCGAACACATGACGATTTCTTTTCAATATTTCTAATTGTGCTATGGAGTGAATACTTCTATGAGACTGAATATGGCTTTACTTCCACAGTATGATTTGATGAAGGTGTAATTTTATGAATTTTTTGTGTTGCCAGTATTGGTTTAGCACTTTTAAAGCGGACATCTAATTTTTTTTTCATTGCATTCTATTCTTGAGCGGCTGAGAACCTGCTATTGATGTTCGGTGAATTTTGAGACGCCCATCTGAACAATGGTATTGGTTTCAAGACTTGGAGATGAGGTGGCAACTGTAGACTAGCTCAATCGGCCATTCTTTCAACTGTTCCACCAATTTCATCACAAGGTCCTTCACCGTGTGCGATTGGGATTTTACCTAGGGGCGGAGCCTATATCACGGAATATTCAATATGGCGGATAAAATAGACTATCCAATACACATGCAAGGTTTCTTTTTTTTTATCATTAAAATGTACATTTCCGAGCCAGAAATTTGTCGTTGGGGTAACACAAATCCTAGCGAATGACGTAATTATATAGAAGGTAGAAAAATCGCAAGTGCCAGACATATATAGTGGAATGTAGGGAACTGAGCGAAACGAATAATAATGATGAGGTTAGGTTTGTTGCATTTTGCATGCAAACATCACATCTGAAGAATAAACCCCATGAAATTAATTATTCAGTGTCATACGATGAAAAATATTTTCAATGGTGTGTACTTGCAAAGCCGGCCTTGGAGAAAAGTGCAAGCATATTTTTGGAACGCTTTTTTATCGCTCATTGTAATGTAATGATCATTCTGAAAGCAGTTGACATTTGTCATTCTCACATCTATGAATGTTGCCTTGCTTGCAATTAATGTAAAATTGTAAGACACTTTTCCAGGATTGATGCAAATACACTGCCAATGTTGTCATGTACTGACGTGAAATGCAGCAGGAAAAAAGATTATGAGAGAATACTAGAAACATACATACCACGACCATTAAAAGAGCATAGTTGTTTTCGTAAAAAAAAAAAGGAAATTGAATATATGGTAACACCAGCACAAAAATTGAAAGTACAGGAAATTCCAAAAAAGTCTCGTGTTAATTCTGCTTTGGCACAACATGCGTAATTTATAAACCCATATATGTTACTTCGTTCATAGTAGTTACAAATTGATCATTATTTGATGTACATTCGTTTGAAACGTGTATTAACTTTGTTCAATGTTTTTTAAACTTCAGAATATGGAGGCATAATCCAGCTGGAGATAGTGTTAATAACGTATCTCTCATCTTATATAACGACATACTGCTACAGTCCATATTGAAAATCCAAAAAAATGATGTAATGACGGAGATCTCAGAGATTGAGTGTTTCCCTTTAAAACGCTGCTGTATACACATGTATTCCACTGTCGATGGGGATGTAACTCAAGAATTCGTGAGGAAACGCAGCAAAAATACAGTGTTTGGGAGAAGGAGAAACAACATCGATTTACAGGATCAACATGTTACGGACTGAATACGCACTGCAAAAGCCTAAACCCAAACTGGAATGAGAAGATTAATAATCACATAAATCCAAAAAAATTCAAGTGTAAATATAGAGATTATGGTAGGAAAACAGAGGGGAAAGCGCACTTTTTTCTTTAGCGAACTGAGCGGAAAAACTGTTATTGGAACCGGATTGATATAGTTTCAAAACGTAACCCTTGGCTAGCTGTTTCAGCAGATGTTGTTATATTTGAATATTTCAAAGACGTGAACAATTATATTATTCACATAAACATGTGGCGAGTAACGTTTTCTTTATGAGACTATTTTATCCTCCATCATCGATTACTTCGCAGAAATGCCGCCAATGCCGTATGACCAAAGTAAAATCCTAATTGCAAAAAAATTTCATTCACAATTCGTGCTATCGTGTTCTTTATAACGAAATATTTTGATGAAATGTTTCGAATTTTTATATTGTTGAGGGTCACCATCCGAAAAAAAAAGTTTTCAAAATAAAAAAATCTTAATTATCGGTAATTTGATGAAAAAATAATTCAAATTCGATAAAAAAAAAGTTGTGATCACATCCTGAACAGTGACTCCGCAGAAAAGTATTTACTCTATAGCACAATTAAAAGCATCAAAAAACAGTCGTATTGTGTTCAAAAATAACAAGAAGAACTAGTTCATATGTAAAATACTTAAACTAAGTAAAATATTCTTAACCAAGTAAAGTAAGATTATTTTAAATTAAATTATTCTTTTCAATGTTGGAAAGCGTTTGAATTTAAAAAAATAAAATTATCGATAGTTTGATGAATAAAAAAATTTCAAAATTCGATAAAAAATAGAAATAATTGCGATCACATTCAGACTAGTGGCTTGAAAATTCCGTCATTTGGAGTAGAATTTTGGGAAAATTTTCTAAAAAAATCGAAGGGGTGCAACTTTTGTAAATTTCGAATCCAATATTCAAACGTGAATAACTAAGTAATGATTGTTTCAGAAAATTTTTTTTGTATTTTTTTCCTGAAACTACATCCGAAAACGAAAAAAATGACCACCGATTTTCTCTGGATATCGATACGTATCCCAAATCTATAATCAATTGAAAATTTGTTACCCAAAAATTTTTAAAATTAATAACTCAATAACGGTTTGGAATAAACGGCTAAAAATTGGCGTGCAAATTCCTTCCGATATGTACTGAAACATATAAAAAAATAAGCGGAATCAAAGTGGGTCGCGTCCAAACGTCGTCTAAATGGTGTGGAATGCCCCATATGGACTATATAAAATATAGTACATGAATGGACTATATTACATTTAGTCTATAAATAGACTATAAATGAGTGGCAAATGGTCGACAACAGAGTGGGGAGACTACGAAACACTGCACAAATCGGAGACCTAAATCTCTGTGCTTCTATAACTGTAGTTCTCAACCGTTACACGTTTTCGTTTCACCAGCTCGTGTGACGCGACCTTGAATTTTTACTCCCAGCGCGCGTATAGAAGTTTGAGCTATTAATTTTAGACCTACAGCTATAGAAGCACAGAGTTTTAGATCTCCGCTTTGTGCGCTGTTTTGTAGTCTCACTACTCTGTTGTCCGCCGCTTGCCACTTTTATACAGTCCATTTAGAATATAGTCCATTCGTAGACTATGTGTATACTTATTATAGAGCATAGTCCATATGTATTGTTAGGTCCTATGGGACCTTTCGATATCTTCATGACGTCTGCGCTTTAGTCGCAGCGCATTTCTTTGAATACAATAGCCTCGCATTTCGAAATCTGTCTTCATTTCAATATAAAATAGAATAACATAGAATTTCACTCATTCAATGTAAAAGTAACTTCATATTTTAGAAATACTTATTTTTAGTCGAATTCGAGAATCGTTTATTGCAAATTCTTTGTCGTTTCCAAAAAATGTTTGAAAATGCTGATGAAAAATATTCAAAGATAAGGTAAATTTTGTCTATAAAAACAAACGCCCAACGAGTCTCATGAGTTCACTTTTACCATCTTCAACGATCACGTCAGTTCACTTCTACCATCTTCAACGATCAGTCCAATTTACTGTTTACATCAATTACGATGATTACTAGTTCACTTCTAACATCATCAACGATCAGTCTAGTTCACAACGACTACAAGTTCACTATTCTACGAAAATATCACAAATCAAGGGCAAATCTACGAATAATCAATCAACAATACTATTCCTACGACGAATCCAGAATCTCTAGGGCAATCCATATCCGTTCAGTGAGCCGCCGTTCCTCACTTTTCAGTTCGACCAAACCACAATCCAAGCCCTTCTCCAATCCATTACAATCGTGAATAAAAATCGTTCAAGTGAATTCAATTAAGTTTGAATGGACAATAACATTCAAAAGTTCAATTAATAAAGAAAATGATTCATCATACTTCAAGTTCATATTTCTTAAGTGAAACAATAGACAATAAGTTGAAAGTGTAATCTTCTGTAATAATTCAAGTGATTCTACAAATAAATACAAATCAACTTTATAATTGTTCTCGAAATAAAACATCCTTATTCACTTATCAACATCCTTGCACTTCAGCTGCACATAGCAGTGGCTGGCAACGATCCCATAAAAAATAAATATTTTAAAACTCGTCTCCACGTCCAAATTACATCCAGGACGTAACAGTATATACGGACCGTGCAAGGTAACTGGTGGCGCCAGAGCGATAGTTTTCCCAAAGTCTGGTTGTTATTTGTGCATATCAGTTTATTAAAGTTTTAACAATTTGTGTCATTTTCGAATTTTACTGAGTGGATGCTATTCTATGAGTCTCATTAGAAGTAGGTATTATAAATTTCGTAGTGAATAACTTCAAATTTCAAATGAATATGCAGGTTAACATTATTTCAATTGATAAAATGCTCTAACATTTGGGTCATGGTTTGACAGATGCTATCTACCGTGTAAATATTATTCTACAAACTGGTTTTTCCGAAATATTTTGTGTTGATGATTTTCGCTCGTCTACAAAAAGGGAAAGCATCAAATTAGTTGGTTCCAATCATATTGAAAACGTTCACGGAATTTAGAAGTATGGACAAATGTTCATTGAAGAATTTTGCATTCGGCAAGCAAGTATTGCTGCTGCACCGTATCATGTGCAATTTCAGGTTTATTTACAACATTATATAACGTTCGTGATTCTTAGTTATTCTTGTAACTGTCAATTATGAACGGTTTTAGCTCGATTCTGAAAGGAATGTGCCCAACTGCCAGTGTACTTGTGTTGCAAGATGCAGTTACAAATGCAAACATATTCATGCATTGCGACATTGTTTCATCATGGTAAAATTAGGTCATGATAAGTGATTAATTGATAAATGGTAAATAGCGTATTTTCCTAAATCATTCAATACGAATCTATAAATCTATGCTCGATCCATCACCAACATTGCACTCCAGCTACGCACAGTAGTGGCAGGCAATGATCCTCTACCAAATTAATAAACGAATAGAAAACACGTTGAATAACAACCTGGAACGTAACAGTATGTGGACATACGTATTTGACTTCGTAGTATCACATCATTATTATATTTCTGTTACGCGTTGTCCCAAGATATCATTGAATCTTTTGAATACTACGACATCATTAAACAATTTTGAATATTCAGAGTGATGTCACGAATTTATTGCAGGTGATTTATTGATGTTAATATTTTTATAGCTTGTTAGTTGTCGATCAACTCGGGCAAAGATTTTTATGTGATGTGAATCTCACAAAAGAACTTTTCATATCGAATGCACTTCATACACTTCATAGCCCTATATGGTTACCTAATTTCCATATTTTCAACACAAAATATATTCTTTTAATCGTATATGAGTAGAATTCATATGGAAAATAGGGAACCATTATCAAGAGACACGGTAGTTTCTCGCGCCAAGTTCACTGCGGAGCGAGACTCACGTACCGTGTATCTTTACGCGAAAGTCTGAGTTTCAAGAGACCACTATGATGAGATCTCATATATGCACTAAATTTAGCGGAAAAATAATGAGCGCAATTGGAAGCTCGTGTCCAAATTATGTAATAAAACTAATTTTATTTTTTTCTTACGTTCCGTATTACGGAAGATATATTGAGTTGAAGTTAAAAACTCTCGATTTTCATGATTAAAAAATTCAGTCCTGGTCGTCGTCGTCGTCGTCGTCTGTTGGGCATCCTTATTCAATGTGTGTATGATACTATAAATTTGTCTTTCTTCAATCTGTACTGTAGTATCTTTCTCTTACTTCTAAAACTTCCTATCGTTTTGGCTTTTATTATTTCAAGTTTGCAACTGCCTTCTTCTAACACACGTTGTATCTATAAGTTTGTCCTTTTCTTTCATGACAGAATTTTATTCTTTCTCCACCCTGGCGGTCAATTTTAACACTAGTCATCAGAATTAATATCAAGAAACATAATACTATTATTATTATTTCTCTTCAACTCTAGCGGCCAATTTCAATACTAATTTGAAAAATTTTAAGGATGATGAGTTACCAACAAAGCACAGATATATAGTAATAATAATATAATAAAATTGGAAATTTATTATTGGTAAAATTTATCATGTGTGGCAAAAAAATTGAATTGCAAAAATTACTTTGGAAAATTTATTTTGATTAATTATTGTATTTGTAGTGAAAAAAGAAGTGATATCAAAAATAAGGACAAATTTTTTTAAAAAAAAAAGAAAAAAAAGGCGCCAAGTTCATGTGTGGCAAAAAAATTGAATTGCAAAAATTACTTTGGAAACTTTATTTCAAAAAAATTACTTTGCAAAAAGTTTATTTGAAAAAGTCACTTCGAAAAAATTACTTTACAAAAAGATTTGATATCAGTCATTATTGCCAAGTGCACAATATAAAGTTATAATCTAGTTATATTGTCAAAAATATCCCATTTTTAATACGAACGTACTTGGCGCGTCCGATCAGTTGATGGATTTTATATCAGTTAAAATTTTATGTATGATTAACATCATCAGTTACGCTTATCTCGGACGCGCCAAGTACGTTCGTATTAAAAATGGGATATTTTTGACAATATAACTAGATTATAACTTTATATTGTGCACTTGGCAATAATGACTGATATCAAATCTTTTTGTAAAGTAATTTTTTCGAAGTGACTTTTTCAAATAAACTTTTTGCAAAGTAATTTTTTTGAAATAAAGTTTCCAAAGTAATTTTTGTAATTCAGTTTTTTTGCCACACATGAACTTGTTTTATATACATTAAATAATTGATATAACAGTATGATACTATAATGTTATTTCACATTGCAGGACACGATCGGATTTTTTAAAAATTATGAGATCACGATTAGAAGAAATGAGGAAATGCTATGATAAAGTGCTAAATAATATTAATTAAACTAAGATAATGTTACTAAAATTATACTTGAGATGGTTGTAAGTATTTTACTGAATTTAGTGGACTGTATTTGATTTGATATGATAAGATGGAATAGGATGCTGGATCGTAACTCAAGATTTCTGGTATGGAATGCACTACACATGTGTGAACTTTTGATTTTGTATAAAATTTTGGTTGAATTTATTTTACACACAATTAATGATTTTAACATATAAATTAATACTCTTGAATGATTATGTCAATGTTAAAGATTGTTTCTCAGTTTTTTGATGATGACCTGATTCGCACAGATTGGTTTGCAGAATGAAAAATTTTCAAGTGAAATAATACTTTTATCATCGGTGAAAATACACTTTTTCCACGTGGTCGTAAATCACGCAGACTGGTAATGTGATTTTTCTTGATGATTATTTCAATGATTCTCCTCTAAGTTGATTTGACGTGGTTGTGTAGCTGCTTGATTAGCTCTTTTATGCTTTTATTGATCATTCAATGGTGAAAAGATTTTTTAAAAAGATGATGAACATATACAATCCGTCCGTGCTCGTTTAACATCGCTTCACGAGAGAGAGAACCAAAGTAGTTTCCTCCAACAGCATAGTTGACTGAAGGTGCGTCAATGATCTTAAGAGCTAACGCAATTTGGTCACTGCGCATTTGGTGCTATGCGCAATAACTGTGCGTAGATGATTAGTTGCTCGTGCGTCTATTGTATTAATACGCACATTGTAATTCTATGGTGAGTAGCACAATAGGCGACGCACTCAAAAATCGAGTGAGAAATAGTGCACTGTAACTTATGACTTGAGAGGTGCTGCCATATATTGATCAGTTCAATAATAGAATTGATTCAATCCGTAACAGAAAGAAGCTCATTATTTTTCAAAAAGATTTTTCTAGTGGACGATTAAAACAATACATATATGTTAAAAATATGATGAAGGGTAATAAATCGAGCGCCGTGGCGTGCGTAAAAGACATATACGTAATCAAGACTTCTTGAATAAGATTCTCATCATATAGAAAGCACAATTCGAGTAAATAGTCTTTTAACAATCTATAGGAGTGTTTGCAGAGTAAATCAGCTATCATGAATTCGCAATGTCGTCATTTCGAATATACGAAATTGTGTCATGATATCGTAGCATTCAGAAGATTCAACGCTGTTCCGAAAAGATGCGATACACAAATGATACAGCAATGTGATACTGAAAGTGAGTGGCGCAGTACAGAATATATATTTCAATGGAAGATTTCACTTGCAAAAATTTGAAGTGATATTAGGAATCAGACACACTTGATTTACTCATGCGAATATCTGCATCAATTACTTATGAACTATTAAAACTCAAGCAAAGATTTATGTATGATATGATTTTCACTAAAAAAGTATTTTTATCAAATTTATTTTACCCACATGCCATGGTACTTAATTATGATTGGAAATGATAAGTAGATAATAATGAATAAGATATAATTTTATTTTGATGCGTTCGCATACTTGTGTTTTTGTAAGAAATTATGCATGTAAATATTTATTTAACCACATCACGAAAAATATTTGATAATGTGATGACAAATACTGGAAGTTGTGACGGTCGCCTTTCTTCAAAAAGACTAGAATCCGGATATTCATCTCTATCCTCCGGAGTTACCGTCAATTTACTCTTTTACAAGGGATGCCACCCCAGTTACACTAACCTAAAAGAATCCTGAGGAAATTCTCAAGGCTCTGAAAATAATATTGCATGCTCAAATGATATCAATATGAATAATTTGGACTATGGACTATACGTGATTTATTTAATGTTGAAATGACTTTGGATATTTATTAATTGACCGAAATGAATTTAAATGGTAAAATATAATATGATAAAAATGTTGACAATAATTTTGATATTGGTTTGACCATTTCTAGGGGCCAAACCAATATATTTCCTATACAATATATTTTCTTGACTCTTCTGACTCTAAATTCTCTATACAATTTACTCTCTTTCTTATATTTCAATTATTGACTCTACTTTTTTCTCTTCAAATGACTCCACTCTCGTCTCTTTACGCGTGGCGTTCACCGGATGGGTCTACAAGACTCGATTTTGACTTCATACAATTATGCTCACATTTATTTTGTCACACTCATTCTTTATAATTGAATCTCAACATGTTTCACACTCGCATAACCCATACTTGCATACTCACACACTGCACACACTTGACTAGCCGATTCCGCACGTGGTTGTATGCTCTGCTGCTGGTTGGAACCTCCGAAGTAGTCTGTTAGGGTATTCACCCTGCCGATATTCCACTAGCTATTTGGTCATACCTCGCCAAATCAGCCCGATCATAACATTCGCGAATGTTATAATCACTCCTTATCCGGGTGACCTCCCCATTTCTCTCGACTCCATCCTTCGGTTGCGGTCTTGCCGTGAGTAGATAAACAAGGCGGGTTCTGGGACAAACCTGTCGGTAACTTGCATTGAACCCTACCTTACCGACAGTTTCATAGTAGGTCCCAATCTGTTTTATCATCTGGTCGAAAAAGTCGATATCTGTATTATCCACTAAGCGACGTTTCTCGTGAAGTGGAATTTTTTATCGATATCGATGATAGTACTATAGTATGAGTTTCTTTGTTGCGACATTGGGGAAATGGATAACTGTACGTTTCTCTATGATTGAACTGTATTTTCACTGTTGAGTGGGTGGGGGAAATTCAAATGAATAAGTTTTTATCCATAATATATATGAAATATTTTTTTCCTACAAATATGAAAGAATAAATAAAAAAAAAATGATAAACAAAAGAAATGAATCAATAAATGAAGAAAAAGTAAATAATCATATAAATAATTGTATGAGTCACTGTATAAATAGTCATATAGATAAGCATATGAATAATTGTTTAAATAAAAAATATGTAGATTAATAAATATGTGTGTAGCGAGAGGGGGCTATCCAATAAGAGTTCGAAAAATGGATGCACACCAATATAAATTTGATATGTTTCTTCATGATAGATCAGTGAACATTTGACGCATTCATCATCAAGTTCTAGAAAAATCTTAATGAAGAAGAATCAAGAGTTTTTACCAACAAAATTTTTCATGTGGAAAAAAAATTTTGTTTTTTGAAAAAGTTTTTATAAATTTGCAAAAGTTTGGGAAAAGTTTTCAAAAATTTGGAAAAGTTTTTGAAAAGTTTACCATAAATATCCGAAAGTTTAGAAAAAGTTTTTAAAAATTTAAAAAGTTTTGAAAAGTTTTTATAAATTTGGAAAAGTTTTGAGAAATTTGGAAAAGTTTTGAAAAGTTTTCCATAAATCTCCGAAAGTTTTAGAAAAAGTTTTTGAAAATTTAAAAAAGTTTTGAAAAGTTTTTATAAATTTGAAAAAGTTTTGAGAAATTTGAAAAAGTTTGAAAAAGTTTTCAAAAATTTAAAAAAGTTTTGAGAAATTTGAAAAAGATTTCATAAATTTCAAAAAGTTTTCATGAAATTTGAAGAATGGAGATTATTCTGGATATTCAAGGCTTCAAACATCAGAGCAATCAATTTATTGTGAAAGAACTAGCAAGTATTCTAGTACACAGTATCAACGTTGAAGAAACTATTGAAGTTACACACATACTATTCAAACCACCATGCTTGTGGGGTGAATTATCGAAGTAGTATCAAGCAATAAATTCATGGTTGATACGTAATTATCATGGACTATCATGGGATACTGGTGATGTACCATATGATCAGCTCAACAATGTTCTCGAGATTCTATTGAAATATATTGATCATGTGTATGTGAAAGGAGTTGAGAAAAAGCAATGGTTATCAAGTATTATTGGGCATATGGGGAAAACAGTTATCGATCTAGAGAGTTTCCAATGTCCATCATTGAAAAATCATGGAATGCAAAACTGTGAATATCACAAATACCCAGAATCTGGATTTTTCTATCACTGTGCCCACGCTAATGTTATATATTTGAAGCGTTGGATGGAAGACAGAAAAAAAAAAAATTCAGCACCCCTCAATAGGTAAATCATTAGAGACTTTTTTATCATCTTGAGGAACGAATCGAAGATATGAATGTGGGGACACATCGCATATTTTTCCGAAGAATTTATTCTTAAATATGTCCCCAGCAAAATAAATAATAATATCTGAGATAACCAGTATTATTATAACGGGATGAGGACATTAATGCTTACCAACCATATCATAAAACATTATCAAAGATGTCATAAAACATTATCAACCTATTGCCACTGATTATGATGAATCCTCCGATGACATTTCATTCTTCAAAGATTGTATATTATGTAAAAAAAATTGTTAATAATTTCGATAATAAATTGAAAATGTTTGCATACAAAAATTGAATAATCGAATAAATTATTTACTATAACTATTCCACTATTGGGTATTTAGTATAAGTGTTCAGAGATAATTTCAGCATTGCAGGTATTCTTTATAGTTGAAATATTATTCATCTAACACATACCACTTACGTTCATTTGTTTATCCTATAAAATAATTTTTTCATATTCATTGTTTCTCAACATGATCTGGAATTTTATATTAGTTCCAATCATATTTCACTCTTCATTAAATGGATGATATATTTTTTTTTCTCATATAACACAAAGAAAATAATTTTTCCCATGAGTTGTGGAATATATTATTTAACTTAAGAAACGATATAAAGATGTATATATTTACTCTTATAATCCAAGAAAAAACATGCTACTAATCTATTGAGGAGAGGTGCCATAAAAGTTATAGAAAAAATCGAGAGGTTGGTGGCGAAACGGTCCAGCGTTAAGATAACGTTTTAATACTTAGAAATTATTCGTTGCATATTATAAGTTCCGCTCAAAATGAAAAATTAGTGGTATGAAGAATATTTATCATTTCACATGCAAGAGCATCAGTGGCTACATCAACACCATAAACAATAGTGCCAACAAGTGAGTTTTCTCTGAATAATATGTATTAAAATTATATAAAAATTTTTATAGTTGTATAATGATATATTTCAGGATGGAATATTGTCAACTTAATTACACAATTCATGTACCACGAGAATGGTACGTAGGTGAAAATAACTTAGATTGGATGATTGACATTATTAGTGATGTGCTCACATATATGCAAATATGGGGGGCAACAAATGGAGCAGTAATCACAAGAAATGGTCTGGCAACCATCGTTGTAATCGACCATCAGAATCAAATGTGGTGGTTCCGAAGATTGCGTGAAGAAGATGATCATCGTCCGGAGCATGTTGGATACTTTCCACCTCTGGCAATGGAGTATGAGGAGGATATGTGGGGTCCAAACATATTCAGAAATGTGGATGGTGTTTATTGTGTTGCGGGAAATAATGATGATAATGATGATGATGATGATGATGATGATGATGATGATGATGATGATGATGATGATGATGATGATATCAATAATAACATCATTAATAATGACTTTGATTATTACGATTTAATTAATGACAATAATATAAATTTCAATGAGGATGATGAAAATGATGTGAGTGTGGATGATGATAGTGGCATTAGTTTAAATGATTATGATGATGATGATGATGATGATGATAATTTCTGAATAAAATGATTATAAAAGAATATTATGTTTTCAATTTATTTATTTATTATATCAAAAAGTAAAATTCCATCAATATAATGACATACAAGAAAAAATTTTTCATTCTCATCTTAAATGATTAATGCATTGAATAAGATAGTTGTAGACATTGATAGATATTACATATTTCAATTTCCCTTTCATCTACATTATTATGAAAGTATGATCATTGAATAAATTCACATTGTCCATATTTACCACCAATATAATGCATTCTAAGCTTCCCATTGTTAGATGCATCTTCCAATAATTCATATTGTTCTCGATCATTCAGTAAATATGTTACTATTCTTGTTGGTAAAAATACGGTGAATTCACCATTTATGGTTACAACAATTTTTTCACCAAATCTCGTTTTAACAATTTTGATTTCAGACACTATATAGTTTGTTCCAGCCTCCAATTCTTTCCATGACTTTGAAGGTAGAAAATTCTCCGTTCGGCAAACTTCATTTAATTTAACGAAACTCATTTTTGATATAGATTATAGATTGAGTATAATTTCACACCTTATGAGCAAATAATTTGAATTGACATCCCTCTAAGAGTTTTCTCTATATGTACACAATCCCCCACCAGTGTTTGTCTAGCAATATCCATCATATCATTGGTTCACACAATCAGTATAACCACTACAACTATTTTCCAACCACATGCATCATTTGGATTGGATCCCCACCACAGATGATATCGTCACACCTTTTTTTTTTGTTGATCCATCCCGCCCCATCCATGATAGGAAACGTTACAATTTCTTTATCCCAGCATATCCATCCCCTCTTCGAATTCTTAGAAATATCCACCCCAACACTTCGAATTCTTAAAAAAAATTTCTTATCTATTCATGCATGTATCGAGTTATCATTATTTTGTTTCAAAAACATTCCTGTTTGATCCTGTTTTGTTTGTCATTTGATTATTTACAAAGCTGACGTCATTTTATTTCACCAAACTTAGAACAACCACGCCCACACTTTTTTTCTATTTTTTTTTCATCCTTATTACAAAAAGATTGACTTGAAATATAGTTAATCATTCAGAGTTCTTAAAAATCTCAAGAGTGTATTCACGAGTGTCTCCAAACTAGAAAAAAAAAAAAAAAAAAAAAAAAAAAAAAAAAAAAAAAAATGAGTGATCAACAGCGGTCGGAGGATCGAAAGAAGCAGTCAGAGGAGCGAAAGAAGCATTATAACCAACTCATAAAATTGATGGAAGAGGCACATAAAGTTTGTTTATCAATGAATATTGGTACAGAATGTGATATACAGATTCGCAAGTGGCAAAAAATTGGGGCACAGAATATAAAATGTTTGAAAAAAAAATTGCGAATGCAAAAACTAACTATTGGTGAAAAGAATCAATTGCAAGCTGTAAGTTCACATTCATTTTCATTATGTAGAAAATTCAATGAAGCTGCAAGACAGAAGATAATCAAAGGGCTGCATATTGTTGATGGTAATATTCAAATCGATAGTGGGAATGATAATGATGTTAAGAATCTTAAGTGGGATGAATTACCATCAGCATTTAATGGTCGTATAAGAACTGGTGTTATAACAAACATTAACTACATTGATCTACATGAATTTCTCTTAGATGCGAGGGAGATTTTCATAATGAAAATAAGAGAAATGCAAACGAATGTTAAATCAAATGTAATATTGGCATGCAAATATGAAAATATTAAAGAATCTAGAACATATGAAGAAATAAAATATTTCAACACATCAAATGAATTGATTCTTCAATCAACTAATATTTATGATTGGTATTCAAAGTATGTTAATGATACTTTATTAGCAAAAGTGGAAGAATTTGAAGAAGGTGATTCAGGATGGACAATGAATGAAGTTGTGAACTTGGTAGTGAATATTAATAAATATGTAGCCTTACAAGGAGGACTATCAACATACATAGATCTCCCAAAATTTATTCAGTTGAAGAAAGCTGTGATAAACATAATGAACAACGATGAATTTTGTTTCCTATGGTGTATTGTGGCAGCTCTACAGGGAAGAAAAAAATTTAATGTAGAAGATAATGATAAATATGCAAGAGAAGCAAAAAATTCAATGGGTAATGCAGCTAGAACATCATCATATCAACATTTCACTGAAGCAGGTCTTAAATTTGAGGGTTTAACTTTCCCTATGGCATTGTGTGATGTACCAAAATTTGAGGTAATGAATGATCTATCAATAAATGTGTATGGCATCGAGTATGAGAATAAACAAAAAATCATTGTTCCATATCATATAAGTAATAATGATAGTGATAAGCCAACTATTCATTTATTGATGGTTGATACTAGTATGGATATTGATAATAATAACTTTGAGTCGAATAAAATATATCATTTTGCATGGATACATAATCTTTCGCGATTAGTCTCAAGTCAAATATCAGAACATAAAGGGAAGATATACATTTGTGATAGATGCTTATGTCATTTTCAAGAATTATACTCATATAATAATCATAAGTCAGATTGCCTTAGTATGAATAAAACACTTCGTGTAATATTGCCAAGAGAAAAAGAAAAATTTTTATCATTCAGTCATTACAAATATAAAGAATCTGTACCATTCGTTGTTTATGCAGACTTAGAGTGTATTTTAGAAGAAACAAATGTATCACAAACACATATTCCACATAGTGTTGCATTCTATTTACATTGCTCATATAATGATAAATTATCCCAGTTTAAATTAATGCGTAGTGATGAATGTATTCAATGGTTCATTGATCAATTAGAATCTTTAGCACATGAAATAAATAATATTTACAGTAGAATTGTACCGATGATATCATTAACGGAAAAACAAAAATATGAATTTGAGAATGCAGTTATTTGTCATATTTGTGAAAAACCATTCACTCAAATTGATGCAAAACATCGAGATCATTGTCATTTCACTGGTAGATATCGTGGTGCAGCACATGATAATTGTAATATGAAATATACAAAACCATACTATTTACCAATTGTATTTCACAATTTAAGTGGTTATGATTCACATTTCATAATTGAGAGTATAGCTAAAAGTTACCCTGGTAAGGTAAGTCTCATACCAATAAATAAAGAAAAATATATTTCATTCACTAAAAAAGTTCATGACACAAAAATATCTCTACGATTCATTGACTCATTGAGATTCATGGCGAGTGGTATTGATAAATTAGCAAATTATCTGGATGATAATGATAAATTAATCACTCGCAAGTTTTACAATGATGATAAACAATTTAAATTGGTTACAAAAAAGGGTGTATTTCCATATGAATATATCGATAGATGGATGAAGCTTGATGAGAAACATTTACCGGGAAAAGACAAATTTTATTCAAAGTTGAATCAAAGTGAAATTTCCGAGGAAAATTATGAACATGCAAAAGTGATTTGGAGTAAATTCAATATACAGACATTAGGTGAATATTCCGATTTATATCTCAAAACAGATGTATTACTTTTAGCTGACATCTTTGAAAATTTCCGTCGTAATTGCTTCGTAACATACAATCTAGATCCATTACATTATTATACAGCACCAGGTTTTGCTTTTGATGCAATGCTCAAATATACAGGTGTAGAACTAGAGCTTTTCACAGATCCAGAGATGTTATTGTATATCGAGAAAGGTATTAGAGGTGGTGTAGCGCAATGCTCGAATCGCTATGCAAAAGCAAATAATAAATATATGGGAGACAGTTACAATCCAACCAAAGAGCAATCATATCTTATGTATTTCGATGTTAATAATTTATATGGGGCAGCTATGAGTGATTATTTACCATATGGCGGATTCAAATGGTTGAATAAATCAATGAGTGTTGAACAAATACTCAATATCCCCAACGATTCATCAATAGGATATATCTTTGAAGTTGATTTAAAATATCCAAGAGAACTGCATGAGTTACATCGTGATTTACCATTATGCCCTCAACATTTCATACCGCCAACGGGGAAATGTATGAAATTAGCAACAACACTCTTACCTAAAAACAAATATATTATTCATTATAAAAACTTGAAGCAATGTTTGAGTTTAGGCATGAAAATTGAGAATGTATATAGGATACTAGAGTTTCAACAGGCACCATGGTTAAAAAAATATATTGACTTGAATACAGACTTGCGTAAAAAATCAAAAAATGAATTTGAGAAAAATTTTTTCAAGCTGATGAATAATGCTGTATTTGGTAAAACCATGGAGAATGTTCGCAAACATAAAGATGTAAAATTGATAACCCAATGGGATGGTAGATATGGTGCAAGAGCATATATAAGTAAACCAAATTTTCATAGCTGCATAACTTTTGAAGAAAACATGGTTATTATTGAGATGCAGCGTGTTAAAGTTAAGTTTATCAAACCCATCTACATTGGTTTTGCGATTCTTGATATTTCGAAAACATTCATATATGATTTCCATTATAATTATATAAAGAATGTATTCCCTAATAATAAGTCGAAATTATTGTATACTGATACTGATAGTCTAATATATGAATTAATCAATCCTGATGTATATGAAATAATGAAGCGTGATATAGACAAATTTGATACGAGTGATTATCCTGTTGTCAACAATTATGATATCCCACTTAAGAATAAGAAAGTTTTAGGACTCATGAAGGATGAAAATAATGGTAGAATAATGACAGAATTCGTTGGATTACGTGCTAAACTGTACACATTCAAAGTACAGGATGATGATGGGGATAAAAAGAAAGCTAAAGGTGTGAAAAATTGTGCACTACGCGCGATCACATTTGATGATTATAAGCAATGTCTATTCCAGAATGAAAATGTGGTAATAGAGCAATATTTAATAAAAAGTAAAAATCATGCAGTGTCGACTATTCGTCAACGAAAACTAGCATTAAATAGTAATGATGATAAGCGCATAGTATCCAATCAAACAACTGATACACTACCATGGGGTTATTATAATAGTAATATTCACGTTAATGAGATGGATACAATGTAAATAGTATACATAAAAATTTGTTTTGTTTAATAAAATTATGTAGAACACAAATATATGTTTTGTTTTATAATTCTTTTTTATTTATCCAACTATTATGTGTATTATCGAAACCTAACCACTTTACATAACATTTATCACCACGTTTACGTAGTATTCTTTCAACAAGATAAACATTTGGATATTTAACTTTGCTGAGTTCGTCTTCGTAGAAGCATCCATCGATTCTTTGATCCTGATAATCAATAAGTTTATATGTTGGAGGGGTTGTATTCAATATTTTATCAATGCTGAAAATTTCTGTGGTCCAATTTGGTGTGTATCCCTTCTCAAATAAATGTTTATGTTTGCTCACTCGAACTTTATCACCAATTTTAAATTTTCTTTTTTGCTTTTCTACTATTTGATGTTGCTTGTATACAGTTCGAAGCAATACTTTTTCATTCAGCGCTGTAACATCCTTGGGGCTCATTTTAATTGTTCGATGTTTAGTGTTATTATATGTTATAATTAAGTTTGATAATATATCAATCCATTTATATGACCCACGCAAACTGAACTGTTTCCACATTTTATTCTTTAAGGTTCGATTGAAACGTTCACATATAGAAGCCTTCAAATTACTGTATGTTGAATATAGTTTAATATCATGTTGTTTCATTAGTGACTTGAATTCTTTATTGTAAAATTCTTTACCCTGATCAACATGTAATTTTTTCGGTGCTCGACCAGTATCCAAGATAGAATTCATCGCTTTCGTAACATCTTTACCATTTTTCGTTTTAATAGGTACAGCCCAAGCAAATTTTGAAAAGATGTCTATGACGGTTAGCAAGTATTTATTGCCATTGTTGTTGGTTGCATAGGCAGACATGTCAACAAGATCTGCTTGCCATGTTTCATCCAATCCCCTCATCTGAACATGACGTCGTGTGTAATTCACCCGGGCAGGTTTATGTAACTCATTCACCAATGTTTCCTTTTTATTCATATCTACAATTCGTCTCGTTGATGTGCACTCAATTGAACTGTTAGATGATTAATGGCCTCGGATTGTTTCTGCAACTCGTTTTGAATGAGTTCACATTGTCGTCTTAACGTTTTACGTTTATATTTGTAATGACTGAATGATAAAAATTTTTCTTTTTCTCTTGGCAATATTACACGGAGTGTTTTATTCATACTAAGGCAATCTGACTTATGATTATTATATGAGTATAATTCTTGAAAATGACATAAGCATCTATCACAAATGTATATCTTCCCTTTATGTTCTGATATTTGACTTGAGACTAATCGCGTAAGATTATGTATCCATGCAAAATGATATATTTTATTCGACTCAAAGTTATTATTATCAATATCCATACTAGTATCAACCATCAATAAATGAATAGTTGGCTTATCACTATCATTATTACTTATATGATATGGAACGATGATTTTTTGTTTATTCTCATACTCGATGCCATACACATTTATTGATAGATCATTCATTACCTCAAATTTTGGTACATCACACAATGCCATAGGGAAAGTTAAACCCTCAAATTTAAGACCTGCTTCAGTGAAATGTTGATATGATGATGTTCTAGCTACATTACCCATTGAATTTTTTGCTTCTCTTGCATATTTATCATTATCTTCTACATTAAATTTTTTTCTTCCCTGTAGAGCTGCCACAATACACCATAGGAAACAAAATTCATCGTTGTTCTTTATGTTTATCACAGCTTTCTTCAACTGAATAAATTTTGGGAGATCTATGTATGTTGATAGTCCTCCTTGTAAGGCTACATATTTATTAATATTCACTACCAAGTTCACAACTTCATTCATTGTCCATCCTGAATCACCTTCTTCAAATTCTTCCACTTTTGCTAATAAAGTATCATTAACATACTTTGAATACCAATCATAAATATTAGTTGATTGAAGAATCAATTCATTTGATGTGTTGAAATATTTTATTTCTTCATATGTTCTAGATTCTTTAATATTTTCATATTTGCATGCCAATATTACATTTGATTTAACATTCGTTTGCATTTCTCTTATTTTCATTATGAAAATCTCCCTCGCATCTAAGAGAAATTCATGTAGATCAATGTGGTTAATGTTTGTTATAACATCAGTTCTTATACGACCATTAAATGCTGATGGTAATTCATCCCACTTAAGATTCTTGACATCATTATCATTCCCACTATCGATTTGAATATTACCACCAACAATATGCTGCCCTTTGATTATCTTCTGTCTTGCAGCTTCATTGAATTTTCTACATAATGAAAATGAATGTGAACTTACAGCTTGCAATTGATTCTTTTCACCAATAGTTAGTTTTTGCATTCGCAATTTTTTTTTCAAACATTTTATATTCTGTGCCCCAATTTTTTGCCACTTGCGAATCTGTATATCACATTCTGTACCAATATTCATTGATAAACAAACTTTATGTGCCTCTTCCATCAATTTTATGAGTTGGTTATAATGCTTCTTTCGCTCCTCTGACTGCTTCTTTCGATCCTCCGACCGCTGTTGATCACTCATTTTTTTTTTTTTTTTTTTTTTTTTTTTCTTTTTTTTTTTCTAGTTTGGAGACACTCGTGAATACACTCTTGAGATTTTTAAGAACTCTGAATGATTAACTATATTTCAAGTCAATCTTTTTGTAATAAGGATGAAAAAAAAATAGAAAAAAAGTGTGGGCGTGGTTGTTCTAAGTTTGGTGAAATGAAATGACGTCAGCTTTGTAAATAATCAAATGACAAACTAAACAGGATCAAACAGGAATGTTTTTGAAACAAAATAATGATAACTCGATACATGCATGAATAGATAAGAAATTTTTTTTAAGAATTCGAAGTGTTGGGGTGGATATTTCTAAGAATTCGAAGAGGGGGTGGATATGCTGGGATAAAGAAATTGTAACGTTTCCTATCATGGATGGGGCGGGATGGATCAACAAAAAAAAAAGGTGTGACGATATCATCTGTGGTGGGGATCCAATCCAAATGATGCATGTGGTTGGAAAATAGTTGTAGTGGTTATACTGATTGTGTGAACCAATGATATGATGGATATTGCTAGACAAACACTGGTGGGGGATTGTGTACATATAGAGAAAACTCTTAGAGGGTTGTCAATTCAAATTATTTGCTCATAAGGTGTGAAATTATACTCAATCTATAATCTATATCAAAAATGAGTTTCGTTAAATTAAATGAAGTTTGCCGAACGGAGAATTTTCTACCTTCAAAGTCATGGAAAGAATTGGAGGCTGGAACAAACTATATAGTGTCTGAAATCAAAATTGTTAAAACGAGATTTGGTGAAAAAATTGTTGTAACCATAAATGGTGAATTCACCGTATTTTTACCAACAAGAATAGTAACATATTTACTGAATGATCGAGAACAATATGAATTATTGGAAGATGCATCTAACAATGGGAAGCTTAGAATGCATTATATTGGTGGTAAATATGGACAATGTGAATTTATTCAATGATCATACTTTCATAATAATGTAGATGAAAGGGAAATTGAAATATGTAATATCTATCAATGTCTACAACTATCTTATTCAATGCATTAATCATTTAAGATGAGAATGAAAAATTTTTTCTTGTATGTCATTATATTGATGGAATTTTACTTTTTGATATAATAAGTAAATAAATTGAAAACATAATATTCTTTTATAATCATTTTATTCAGAAATTATCATCATCATCATCATCATCATCATAATCATTTAAACTAATGCCACTATCATCATCCACACTCACATCATTTTCATCATCCTCATTGAAATTTATATTATTGTCATTAATTAAATCGTAATAATCAAAGTCATTATTAATGATGTTATTATTGATATCATCATCATCATCATCATCATCGTCATCATCATCATCATCATCATCATCATCATCATCATCATCATCATCATCATCATTATCATCATTATTTCCCGCAACACAATAAACACCATCCACATTTCTGAATATGTTTGGACCCCACATATCCTCCTCATACTCCATTGCCAGAGGTGGAAAGTATCCAACATGCACCGGACGATGATCATCTTCTTCACGCAATCTTCGGAACCACCACATTTGATTCTGATGGTCGATTACAACGATGGTTGCCAGACCATTTCTTGTGATTACTGCTCCATTTGTTGCCCCCCATATTTGCATATATGTGAGCACATCACTAATAATGTCAATCATCCAATCTAAGTTATTTTCACCTACGTACCATTCTCGTGGTACATGAATTGTGTAATTAAGTTGACAATATTCCATCCTGAAATATATCATTATACAACTATAAAAATTTTTATATAATTTTAATACATATTATTCAGAGAAAACTCACTTGTTGGCACTATTGTTTATGGTGTTGATGTAGCCACTGATGCTCTTGCATGTGAAATGATAAATATTCTTCATACCACTAATTTTTCATTTTGGGCGGAACTTATAATATGCAACGAATAATTTCTAAGTATTAAAACGTTATCTTAACGCTGGACCGTTTCGCCACCAACCTCTCGATTTTTTCTATAACTTTTATGGCACCTCTCCTCAATAGATTAGTAGCATGTTTTTTCTTGGATTATAAGAGTAAATATATACATCTTTATATCGTTTCTTAAGTTAAATAATATATTCCACAACTCATGGGAAAAATTATTTTCTTTGTGTTATATGAGAAAAAAAAATATATCATCCATTTAATGAAGAGTGAAATATGATTGGAACTAATATAAAATTCCAGATCATGTTGAGAAACAATGAATATGAAAAAATTATTTTATAGGATAAACAAATGAACGTAAGTGGTATGTGTTAGATGAATAATATTTCAACTATAAAGAATACCTGCAATGCTGAAATTATCTCTGAACACTTATACTAAATACCCAATAGTGGAATAGTTATAGTAAATAATTTATTCGATTATTCAATTTTTGTATGCAAACATTTTCAATTTATTATCGAAATTATTAACAATTTTTTTTACATAATATACAATCTTTGAAGAATGAAATGTCATCGGAGGATTCATCATAATCAGTGGCAATAGGTTGATAATGTTTTATGACATCTTTGATAATGTTTTATGATATGGTTGGTAAGCATTAATGTCCTCATCCCGTTATAATAATACTGGTTATCTCAGATATTATTATTTATTTTGCTGGGGACATATTTAAGAATAAATTCTTCGGAAAAATATGCGATGTGTCCCCACATTCATATCTTCGATTCGTTCCTCAAGATGATAAAAAAGTCTCTAATGATTTACCTATTGAGGGGTGCTGAATTTTTTTTTTTTCTGTCTTCCATCCAACGCTTCAAATATATAACATTAGCGTGGGCACAGTGATAGAAAAATCCAGATTCTGGGTATTTGTGATATTCACAGTTTTGCATTCCATGATTTTTCAATGATGGACATTGGAAACTCTCTAGATCGATAACTGTTTTCCCCATATGCCCAATAATACTTGATAACCATTGCTTTTTCTCAACTCCCTTCACATACACATCATCAATATATTTCAATAGAATCTCGAGAACATTGTTGAGCTGATCATATGGTACATCACCAGTATCCCATGATAGTCCATGATAATTACGTATCAACCATGAATTTATTGCTTGATACTACTTCGATAATTCACCCCACAAGCATGGTGGTTTGAATAGTATGTGTGTAACTTCAATAGTTTCTTCAACGTTGATACTGTGTACTAGAATACTTGCTAGTTCTTTCACAATAAATTGATTGCTCTGATGTTTGAAGCCTTGAATATCCAGAATAATCTCCATTCTTCAAATTTCATGAAAACTTTTTGAAATTTATGAAATCTTTTTCAAATTTCTCAAAACTTTTTTAAATTTTTGAAAACTTTTTCAAACTTTTTCAAATTTCTCAAAACTTTTTCAAATTTATAAAAACTTTTCAAAACTTTTTTAAATTTTCAAAAACTTTTTCTAAAACTTTCGGAGATTTATGGAAAACTTTTCAAAACTTTTCCAAATTTCTCAAAACTTTTCCAAATTTATAAAAACTTTTCAAAACTTTTTAAATTTTTAAAAACTTTTTCTAAACTTTCGGATATTTATGGTAAACTTTTCAAAAACTTTTCCAAATTTTTGAAAACTTTTCCCAAACTTTTGCAAATTTATAAAAACTTTTTCAAAAAACAAAATTTTTTTTCCACATGAAAAATTTTGTTGGTAAAAACTCTTGATTCTTCTTCATTAAGATTTTTCTAGAACTTGATGATGAATGCGTCAAATGTTCACTGATCTATCATGAAGAAACATATCAAATTTATATTGGTGTGCATCCATTTTTCGAACTCTTATTGGATAGCCCCCTCTCGCTACACACATATTTATTAATCTACATATTTTTTATTTAAACAATTATTCATATGCTTATCTATATGACTATTTATACAGTGACTCATACAATTATTTATATGATTATTTACTTTTTCTTCATTTATTGATTCATTTCTTTTGTTTATCATTTTTTTTTTATTTATTCTTTCATATTTGTAGGAAAAAAATATTTCATATATATTATGGATAAAAACTTATTCATTTGAATTTCCCCCACCCACTCAACAGTGAAAATACAGTTCAATCATAGAGAAACGTACAGTTATCCATTTCCCCAATGTCGCAACAAAGAAACTCATACTATAGTACTATCATCGATATCGATAAAAAATTCCACTTCACGAGAAACGTCGCTTAGTGGATAATACAGATATCGACTTTTTCGACCAGATGATAAAACAGATTGGGACCTACTATGAAACTGTCGGTAAGGTAGGGTTCAATGCAAGTTACCGACAGGTTTGTCCCAGAACCCGCCTTGTTTATCTACTGCCGTGGCACACAAGAACGCACACTTGACACACGTGCTGATTGTACGGTGAAATCGGAAGTAAGTATATATTATCCGCAGTGTCGTTTTCAGCCTCGACGTCCCTCTCCATTGTCTACAAATTCCATTGCCCCACTTTTCAGTCAATTGAAATATTATTTCGACTAAATTTCGGACAATACTCGCCGGCCAATGTGTTAGTCTCTCTCTCCCTCGAGCCTTCCGCGGCTCTCATTATGGTCATTCTCAAGAGTTACTTTACTTTTGTGGCAATAGGCGATTCCGGAGCTCTCCTTTGATTGACGGTAGCAGGTATGGCTTGGACGTGAAGGTGAAGTTGATCATCACTTTTGCACTTATTCCGGACTCATATACTCCCTTCCACACATCTTTTTTCACATGAACAATTAAATATGCTCGGGCGCAAATGAAAGTAATGAGTGGCCTGGCCACCTCATTGCAAAGTATATAGTTGACTAGCCAAAAGCATGGCAAACAAAAAGAATATTGCAATTGTCAATAAAACAAGAAAATATGGAGAAAATAAATGGTTTAGAACAAACATTAATTATGTGTGATAGCATTCAATCTAAGATGAGTTAATTTAACTGAATGATTAGAGAAGTATTGCACGATTATACTTTTGAGTTTTCAACATGCATGTGAGCCAACATGGCTACACCATGCAGCAAATATCGGCGAGGATGCACAAAAATGATTGAGTCATTTTATTTTACGATCAACGTCACTTATTTATGTTCTTACTGATAGAGACTTTACAATAATTTTGTCTCATCTCAGGATGCGGAGGCGACGAGGTTCAACACGATCGGGCGTAAACAGACATTTTCTCTTATACTGCTTTTGTAAGATTGATTGGGACAAGATGTAGTGATAATTAATGCGTCGATACGCACTTATTTTTTGTGATAAGAAAACGAACAGTTACTTATAATGGGGCTCTTACCCCCAAAAACAAAATACAATACAAAATAGTTTGATGAATCGCTTGAATCCTTGAAGAAAGGAGCACAAACAATTCATAATTATAATGGGGCTCTTACCCCCAAAAACAAAATACAATACAAAATAGTTTGATGAATCGCTTGAATCCTTGAAGAAAGGAGCACAAACAATTCATAATATGCAATAAACAACCTCAAATAATAATTATAATATCAATTTCGCACGGCTCTCACGTGCCTACTGCAATTTACAGTGTAATTATTCCAAAACGTAACAATAAACTTATTTCATTAATATGTACGCTAATTATTGTGTGATTGTTTTTCAAGCACACTCTAATGCTAGCACAACATTGAATATTTGTTTACGTGAAATTCATTTGATTTGTAAATAATCTATTTCCAAACAAACTAAATAAAAGTATTTTATTTTACAAGACAAAATTTTTACACGCTGACCTGGGTTCGCTCATCAAATATTTCCCTTGTCCGCTGCGTCTGAGGTTGAGCAGTCCCTTAATTCTTCTTCTCGTAGACTTGGCTGCGAACCGACTAAACCCAGCCGCATTTCATTGTTCCTACTATTTCAAAAATTAGGACAATTGATCGGCCCTCTTCTCAGGCCTGCCTACCGCGCGAAATGCATTATCGATACATCCGCGTAACACTCAATATTTGTTAATTTATCCAAAATTATTGCTACTGGCATTTTCGATTCGAATAGCTAAATTTTTCTCGCGACAATTTAATCGTAATTGGACAATCACTATTTCCCATGATAATTTGAATGATATTACGAAGTAATGAAGAAAAGAATAGATTATAATTCTCACATCGAAGATAGAGTATATCGCACCTCCTGTTGCTGCCATTCTTCGCTTCGGATTTCTCCCTCTTCACAGCGCCGTCGATGCCGATGGTAGATTCACCCTACTCTCTTGCGTATGCCTCGTAAAAATATAAGTGTACGACTCTTACTAAATTCTTTACGTGCATTTTTAGCCTCGTTGCTGGTGAATGAATGAGAGCATTGTGACCAACTCGCGATGTTGAATATTTCCAGGGTCGAGGTTGGACAAGTGAAATCACAACTTCACAACCTATATTACGTTACAATATAGGTATATAGTCCCATAGGATTTCAGTGCGCATGACGACTTGTCTGCATTCAGCACATCAGTGGTATACCTTCTGGATTTTAACATTGACCCATTAGCATGATTGTGATAACGGCGCCACTTGATTACCGCGGCAAATTACGTCTAATACTGCCCGAAATGCTGCATCAATCAAAATCTATGAGCATGGACAATGCTGACATCTCTCATATTAATTGTTCGCGCACTGACTGTACTGATTACTGAACAATATTATACGGCTTTCTGACTTGAAATTCTCCTGTAAGATTCATTATTCATGATGTTTTTCAATAATAATGGGAAAAAAACTACGAAGGTATTAAGAAGTAAGGGACGAGGCGTTGCAAAACATCCTCCTTTACGCCTGCGAGTGCAAAAAATTTGTAGAAGTTATATGGCTGAGTATTTTTTTTTGCTCTCTCCGTTTCAGAATTTTTCCATGGGCACCACAATTATGGCAGTAATTAACAGTAATATACGTCTTCATATGTATCATTGTATGAATTTTGTAATTGTTAGTTTGATTCCATGAAAGTTTTGTTCACATAATTAACCGTGAAGTAGATGGAGATTATTCCTATTTATACACTTGTAGAAGACCTTGATGAACAATCTATGGTTTCCGAGAGATATGGGAGCTGGTGATGCGAAGCGTGAATCGAAGCTGTATATAAAAACATTTCCGTTATGGACAATAATTTTTGAAATTATCCAAAGCTGGAATACGTATAGACATACTTGAAATAAGTTTATTATTATTAGTCTCATAATTTAGTTCGAGAAGGGAGTTTGGTCAACCGACTAATTTTCTTTTCTTTGAATATTTTTGTGAAAATATCTAAAAAAAAAATCATTCAAAAAAGTTTCAAAGGGTAAACTTTCTACTTTTTTAGTATAAAAAATTCAAAAAAGCCGGAATTTGATTGCTTCACCTTTCATCAGATAAATATTTAGCCTTGACTCTGAAATTCTTGCAACAAGTGAAATGATATCCGATGATCTCATCATCCCAACTGTCTGGCAGCATGACATCTTCATATTTATGCTACTGATGTATTAGAACCTCCAAAAACTGTTTGCGAGAGAGCAGAATTTCTTGAGGGAAATTTTTTGTTTCCTCTCTCTTCCCGCGAAAAATTGGATTTTTGCTGAGTAAATTGCACAACAACCACTCTATATTCACTCACTGAAGAATAAGTTTTCGAGCGAGACTTCGACATAAATACTGTCGGCTTTCCGAACATTTTATGTGTACAATAGCGTGCCCTCTGTGCAAAGTAACATACGAATGATACATGTTGACAGCATTTCGGCGATTTGCTCTACAAAACTCCATACTTCGAAATTTGCGTCGAATGAGTTTTGAAAGAATATATCTATTCCTGCATATGCATGTCACGTCTTACACTCAAATTATGATCGAATTTTTCTCACACATCTGTTCTCAATCTCTACTATTAATTGAAAATTTCAACATTTACCCGCTGAGGGAAGTTGATTTCAATGAAACATTCCTAATTGTACGACCTTTATTGGAAATCTAAAGGAAATTCTAAATTGCACCGACAGACCTTCCTCCATCAGATACATCGGTCGTGAAATTTGGAATGCATCAATATAGAAAATCTACGCGGTCCACCGAAGAAAGTGTTACGGTCGTAAAAATCCGTGTACTTCCAAAAATCATATTTTTGGAAATCAAAAAGGAAATTAATTCCTCCCTTCCAATTATGAACTACTTTTCAATTCATATGAAAACCCTTTCAAACATACGAACTATGTTCCAGTTCAGTCTTGATCAAATCGGTTAATAAGTCTGATCAATATCACCGAACGTAGTACAGACGTATTAACAATGAACTTGTTATTGACACGGCTGCGGACCCACGAGAAGGTCTACATTGATACAAAATCGGAAATCAACTAGCCTCGCGTTAAATAAAAATTATTTCAATAGTCTAAAGTTCATAAGTCTGATTATTACTGAACGTAGTACGTACGAATGATAACGAACTTGTTATTAATACGACTGCAGACTCGCGAGAAAGCCTAGATCGATTCAAATTGAACTAGCATCGCGTAAAATAATAATTAGTACTCCTTAGCACCTTAGGTTGAACACAATGAGTACTAATCAGGAAGAAACATTGAACTGTGTAACGTGAATTATATACTCGGGTTTCCTATAGAAAAGTGCTGTGAAGTTCGCTGTATTAAAAATAAAAGTTTCGCTACGTCAGAGCACGTATAAATATAAGTGTCGGCATCTCCTCATAGGCAGCCGTTAGTGGTGAGAAACCTTCATATGAATATTTGTAATTTATTTTTCTTTCACAATATACAATAACCATTTCTATGTTATTACTTTCTTGACAATTTATTTTACACCCGATAAAGATCTCTCAAGATCTTGGTGAAAAACTACCTGCTCAATTTCTTTCCTTCATATTCCCTATACCCAATAGGCCACGCGGGGTGTCCCAAAGACAAAGAAAGAGCATCGTATACTTACCACTCGGTGTAAGATTGCTCGCTTAGGAAGACAAAGAAAATATTCAACGGTGTCTAACTCCGGACGTCACATACATACCACTTTTTGTGTGGAACAGTGGTGAAATTGTGTTCTACACTTCATTCCCAATCGGAAAAAAAAGATATGAGGTTGTTCCTAATGGAAAAAGTGTTACTGTGGAATTGACAACTCCCAAATGTAGGATTGGAAAAACGTACAACTCAATTTATAGGAATATGTGGGCATTTCATTATACAAACATTTATCAACCTGCATACGAAAAAACAGCCTGTTATTAATAACTTTTATGACCTCGTTATTTCCATATTTGGAGCGAAGGATGCTATAGTCAGACCATCGAGTTTGTGGGAAAATTGCTTTTTTATGTTTATTATCCAATTATCTTAACATTTTGATAACGAAACATTCTGTCTCTCAGACGATTTTATCAATTTACTGAATCGATATGTTTTATACCTGCGTACCCTGTTTGTTACCTCTGTTGACAATTTTCATAGAGGCAAAACTTGGGTGTCTTGTTCGATCAAACCTACTCACGAACATCCAGCTCGCTTCACATCATTGAAAAAAACAGGCGCTGGTTGCTCGACTAATAATGTAATGGGGAAGAAACGGCAGGAGTCACGGTAATTTCATACCTTCTGCTGTCACTTTTTCCCCATGACTATCGAAGAAAGCCATTATGAACAAATCAATGAATTCATTTTTCACTCGAGCAAGCGCATGTCATCATGATTTTATGCATATTTAATTTGTTTCTGCATATTGAATTTCAACAGTCATGATTTCGTCAACGGTTTTGATATCAATAATGAATATATAGAAAACTGTGAGATCATTTGTTTATCGGAAACATGTGTTTGGTTAGTTAAGAATTTCTAATGTATTATATGATTGATCGACTTACTTTACATAATTATTCATCCAAACCTCACCTCTTGAGCAGTCCGTTGAGCTGCCAAATTGAGCTCGGGACTATAAAGGTCGGAGGTACGCAGTTGCCCGTCTGTACTGATGGTTTCCTGCTCTCCGTCGCCGTGAAAACCTGTAACTTTTTTTGGTGAGCTCTCTGCTGAACTATGTTTGTCTTGTTGAACTGAAAATCCTGCGATTGTTGAAAAGGTGAACTGTGGAACTTGTTGAGCTGTTGTAAGCACAGAGCTGAAAATTTCGAATCAATTTTCTATACGATATTGATAATTTCATTCCCATGTTTATATTGATTCTGATCTTACTTGTAAAATTCTGAAGCGTCAATATAACTTTGAGATGTGACTGATCGAAGAGCTCTGAATATTCTTTCTCCAGTCGTTAGTTCATCTTTTCGAAGAATTTTCATTGAACTAGAAGGTTCCAGTGGTGTAGAAGGTCGCACGTGATTCAATGAACGTCCACGTTCGCCAGAAATAATCCCACCCTCATCTCGAGTTTGATCATATTTCGCTTCATTATTCAAAGAGTCATCGTTTATTACATGAGGCAAACTTTGAATATATTGTGAAACTCTCTGCGATCCTTGAATCTTCGTATTTCCTCGAATGAGACAGTTCACTTCATTCTGTAAAACATTGGAATCTCTGAACGTACTCATCTCAATATTTTGTGTATTTTCATTCCTTCTCCTGACATCATTGCTGTGAATTTCACTATTTCGAAGTAATTTAGTAATAACTCGTGAACTGTGATTGGACCCAATGAGCATTTGTTCACGTGCATCATCAGAGTTGACAAAATTGAAGTTATCAAAGGATCCTCTTGAGTCATTTTTAATATGCTTGTGCGTGTAATACAGATTTTTGGGCATTCCGGTATGGCTTGAATCAGTAAGATTCGATCTCGATGTTTTCGAGTGGATACGGATAACACGTCCATCCAGCTGAGAACTCGGTACAGTGTATCCCAACTCCGCAGGATCCTTCACATTATCATATTGATGGTATAGCAAGTTTCGATCTGTACTCCTAAAAGAATATTCCTTCAATCTTTCCTCGAAGTCTTTTGTACTTTCATGTCGTAATTCGTATCCTGTCGAAGAATCAACTTCCGTCGTATGAGCAAGAGTGTATGAGGCTATCAAGGTGCGATTTGACATGTTTCGCAAGTTGAGATATGTGTCAACGCGCATTGCAGATTGTTCATCATGTGACTTCCCATACTGACAATAACTTTCTGTGGTTTCATTGAGAAATGCAAACGTAGGTGTGTCATTACCCCTATGAAGCCCTGAAGCGCGAAATATCGGCGGCGGTGTCAAAGGTTCCATACCTGTTTCTTGCATTTTTAAATATTGAGTTATACTTGGCGTCTGAAGCGGTGAAGGTCTGGGTCGTGCCATTGATTTCGGCTGAGGAGCTGGTCTCAGAGGTTGAGGCGGAATCACATTCCCACTTCCCATAGGGGGATGAAGATCTTTATCTACTGCTTCAAATCTGTTCGTACAAAATTAATGCCATTAGCTCGATGATGAAAGATCAATAATTGTGACATGTTCAGTTATCAATGAATCGACGGTGCAAAAATATTTTGAACAAAAATGAAATTTGGATTCGTGACACACTGGCAGTATTGGTCAGATGCATGACAAACGAGATACAGTTATTTGGAACTCAGTATGCGTGAAAATACACTGAAAAAGTATGTGATCCCCGACTAGAAATTACTTCGGGATAACCCAGAGTATACATGTGGACCTGATTGGGTCCGAAGGAGGCATGCCCAATAGGGAAACCCCTATGAGGGCTCAATTAGAACCCAATCGGGAAATCCTCTAAAAAATTATATAGCTCGTAGTCAGTTTTCCCCAATTGGGTGTTGTGTGGGACCCAAGTGGGAAATCCCAAGGTTAAAATAAATATAGTCAGCTTTCTCCCAATTGGGTGTTATGTAGGAAGTAATTGGGAAATCCCAAGGTAAAAATAAAGTGCTATAGTTAATCTTTCTCCAAAAATCCAGTACTCGCGCATGCGTCGGTAAGTGTCGGTGTTGCAGAGCTTAGTCTTTTGTTACACATATCACGTCAAATACACTGTGAAAATTATATTGCATGTCATTCTGTGTTAACCTTCAAAAAATGTTGAATCCTAATAAGTTTAATAGAACTCGCGAACTTGCACGTTTACGAAAAAGAAGATGTCGAGAGTTATTTCAATTACAAGTTGTTAATACCTCAGCATCTCATGACTCCTCAGAATCATCACAGGTGTCTGTTGATTTGGAAGAACCTGCCGTACAATATAATAATGAACCGAATGAAGACATTTTTTTAAACGATGATTTTGACAGTAGTGAATCTAGTAGTAATGAATCTGAAGATGAAGTTTCTGATAGTGAATTTTCTTCTGAGTCTGAGGAAAGTGAGCAACGTGTCTTAGGAACTGATGAGGACAAAGAATTGATCGGTAATACCTCTGAAGAGATTTGGGATGATATTGAGGAACTTCGACAGTGGGCATTGGCTGATCCTCCGATTCCTCACACGCGGCTCGAATCATTGTTAAAGATTTTAAGAAGGGACAAATATCCTACGTTGCCTAAGTGTGCCAAAACATTCTTAGATACTGAAGAATTTCAATATAAGATAGAAACATTAGACAATAATGACTTAGGAGATTTTGAATACTTCGGAATAGAAAAAAATTTGCAGCAATGTGTAAATTCGGAATTGCATGAAGTTCGTCACCTACAATTACTGATAAATATAGATGGTGTACCGTTATATAAGTCAAGCTCCATCCAACTGTGGCCAATTTTGTGTAAGGTGTTTAATCAACCAGATATTTATAAGCCTTTTTTGGTGGCCGTTTACTGTGGAAAACAAAAACCAAATAACGTTAATAATTATTTGAGGAAATTCGTGGCAGAAATTAATCGCCTTCAAGAATCTGGTATTCGAATAAATAATGTACTTTTTCAAATATCTATTAAAGCATTCATTTGTGACAGACCAGCTCGATCATTCATTAAAAGTATTAAGGGGCATGGAGCTTATTGGGCATGTGAACGCTGTGAGGTTAAAGGTAAGCGTATAAATCGACGAACTATATATCCTATAGATCGCAATCAGTGCAGACCAAGAACAAATGATTCGTTTAGAGATCAACGTAATGCTGAACATCATACAGGAGTTTCAACTCTTCTCGAGATCAATCCTGCTATCAATATGATAAATGACTTGGTTTTAGATTCGATGCACTTGGTTTATTTAGGCATAGTCAAAAAAATCCTTGATTACTGGTTTGATGGTGACATCAAAGACGTTAAATTAAGTAAGACAATGAAAGATTTCCTTAGTGATCAACTTTTGCAATTAAAACATCAAGTTCCTCAGGATTTCCAAAGGACAACAAGATCGTTAAATGGTTTGTCCAAGTTTAAAGCTACTGAGTATCAATTTATATTATTATATGCTGGTCCAGTGATTTTTAAGAAAATATTGTCACCAGATATTTATAAACATTTTTTGCTCTTACATGCAGGGATAAGGGATAAGAATATTAGCTTCTAAAAATCTGGCGGTTGCAAAGCTACGACAAGCTAGATATTGTTTGAAATTATTTGTGGAAACATCTGAAATACTATATGGCAAACAATGTCTAGTCTCAAATATGCATAGCCTGATTCATCTTCCTGATGATGTTGAAAATATGGGATGCTCGATTCCTGAAATATCTGCTTACCCGTTTGAAAGTGAGCTTGGAAAATTAGGAAGACTCATTCGAAATGGAAATAAACCTATCTCCCAACTCTGTCGAAGAATGAATGAATTACTGTATAAAAACATTGAAATGGCCACAATTCCCCCAACTATTAATATTCTTAAACAATTGCATCAAGATAATTTCAATAATACGTCAATTACAAGTATTCAATTCAAAGGAGCAATTATAAGATCGAAACATCCTAATAATACCGTTTTATTACAAAATAAAAAAATTATTCGAATGTCATACGTATTTATACCTCATGGTGAAAATAGTATTTATATACGAGGTACACAGTTGAAGAAAATATGTCCAATTTATGATTATCCATTCAGTTTAGAAAATTTCAATATGTGGGTCGTCAACGACAGAAATTGTCCTACAGTAACGATTCCTTTAAATAATGTCGATAAAAAAATGGTATGTTTTGAAATTACTGTAAATAACAAAAAAAAAATTTATGTGATTCCTTTAATGCACATGTAGCGAAAAAAACAATATAAACTGAAATTTTAAAAGTGGTGTTCAAAAAAGTGTTTTCTACGTCTAAATTAAATAGCGCGAGGGACAATATGCTTTGTCTAGACATTGTTTGCCATATAGGATTTCAGATGTTTCCACAAATAATTTCAAACAATATCTATAATCATAACGTAGAAAATTTATAGGTACAATACTTTGAAATTTGAAATATGTAAGTATTGTTATTATATTTAATTCAATATCAATTCTAAATATTAATTCACATTTCACAAATAAACTTTCATAGTATTTACATATGAAAATAATTCCAATTTGTTGTCAATATGTGTTACAAATTTTTATTATGATTGATCAGTCAATGTATGAGAAATATTTAAATTATATTCTGTATAATTTAACTTTTTTTCAATTTTTTTCAATCCCATTTATTTAAAATTTTCTTTAATAGTAAATTTGAAAATACACAATTTTCGTTGATAAAGTAGAACGGCTATAGGCTATTCTTAACTACGGCCGTATCATAACCATTTACACTGTACGAGAGAGCTATACTATACATGCATGTATGCTATATGCATATTGTCTGTCGCTGTATAATTTCTATAATCATTTCTATATCTATATAACGAGGCAGAATAAACAAATGATGATCACTCGAGTTCAGAGTAGGAACGACGTGAGAGACAACTATATCTCGCTCGCTCATATAGCATACTCGGTTCTCTCTCTCGCCCTCACCCGTTTCCTATCCGGCAGTCGCCAAACCAATCTGTATATCGATAGTGCTGCACCCAGCGGAAAAAAGTTTTGAATATAAACAGTTGACGAAACGCGGGTGCGAGTCAGGACAAATTGTTTGTCATTATTAATTTTTTTTCCGTGTCATATATGTACCTATGTGTATAGTGTAAGTAGTTGTGGACAACGCGATAATATATCTGCGTATTTAGTATAAATCAGTAGTGCAACACTAAACGTCAAAAGTTTTAAGTATTAACAATTAACGAAACGCGAGTGCAAATCGAGACAGATTCGTTGTGATATTCACTTTTTTCTTTGTATCATGTATACGTGTATAGTGTAAGTACGCGGGTGCAAGTCAAGACAGGTTTTTTGTGGTTATTTACTTTGTAATTTTTTTGAACTGTATTTCAACCTGGTGAAACGTTTATATTAACATTTGTCAATAAAAATGTCTAAGAAAAAGTAAGTATTTAGAAAATTATGAATTAATTAAAGTATATACGGTTATAGTAAGCCCCGGACATTTTTTTTATTTGCACATCGAAGAATTCTCTTTGATGTTTCAATTTGTTTGATACGGATTAAAAAATCTTTTTTATTTTCATTATTCGATAAAATTATTATATTAGTTGCATGTTATATTGATATTTAATTTCACGATACCGAATTTAGCAGATATCTGATACCTTTCAAAATTTTTTTTACCAAGTAAATTTTTATAAAAAAAAAAAGTATTTTAAGAATTCAATCAATAGTTTTTTTCAATTTCTTGATGTGAAATTTTTCGAAAAATTTACTTGTTAAAACAAATTTTGAAAATTGTTATTTGTCCGCTGACTTCAGTGTCATTTCATTTTACGTAGCACGATATTAGTTTATATACAAAATCATAGAATGAATATCTAATAATTTGAAATAAATTCATTTAAGGTAGTTCACAAGGAAAATGAAAAATTTAGGAATGTCCCAAAAATTGGATATTATATTTATGATAACGATATGTAATGGTATAATAAATATTAGAAAGAACATTTTTCCCAATGGTATGAAAACCACATTTACCAAATGAATAAAAAATCACTGATGTACAGAGTAATGAGGCGCGAATTCGCAAAAAATTATGAAAAAAATAATTACCGCATAGTAACGGAGATATAGCCCGGCAAATATCAATTTTGCACGAAAAGTTGCTTAGTTTTAACTGAAAATATTATTATGAGTGAACGATGTGACAACAGTGCATGTAATAATAGTGACATGAAGGCGCGAATATTCAAAAATAATAAATATCAAGATCGTTATGTATGAATCAAAACGCCATTATCATTACATTGAAGTTGATATTAGAATAGTGTTTTCAAAATATTCACAATTATTAATGCAGAAAAATATAATAATCAATAAATTTTTAAAAAACGTTTATCACAGTAGTCAAAGTTGTGTTGTAATATTATAATAATGATAAAATTGCTATTGCTGATTTTGAACGTTTGTCCAAGACTTTTTTTTTAATAAATCTGCCTTTGCACCTGACTATCTCCATTATAAAAAAATAAATTAACTGTTTCCTTCGTACAATTCAACTTTTGTTTACCCAATTTTCAGGTTATACTCAACAATTTGACACTCACATAAAACTAACACATTGGGATTTATCGGAATATGAAAATGCGATGTTGCCACGATTTCAACATTATGAGTATATACTTGTATTGACGTATTTATATAAGCTTAGTTTATGTGTATAAGTGGACAAAACGACTGTACTCGAACAAAAGTTTATCAGTCCCTCCGAAATAAACATTTATTATTTTTCATTTTTTTACGATTTTCATAAACATTATGATTAATAAATAATATTGGTAATATATTTCCAGTATTTAATTCATTTCTTATTTGATTAAAATTTGTTTTCCCAATGGTAATTCCGACTAATTTTTGGAATCGACTGTAACTTGTGAACTACCTTAATCACAAACATGTCACTTATTATATAGATTTTTTATCGGTTAAGTGTAAATAAAAAATAGTTCCTATATAAATTTTATTTATCGACGCGTGGACAGTTATGTCATTGAAAATAATTTTTTATTACTGATTGTGTTTATGTAGATAATAATTTTGTTATTTATTTCTAGGCAACTATCTAAATACTACTTGGTTTTTTTCATCCAAAGTAAAGAAGTTGATGTTGTTCCGGCAAACTGGATACATTACAACAATAAAAATGACACTTGTCGTTGTCGATTCATGCCTGCTCCGTATGACAAATCTAAAAAACAATTGCTCCAATCATTGATTAAAAATTGTGATGAACCATCGCCTAACTGGCCTGAGTATGATATCGAAATTTGTGGAAGAGCAGGTAAGTCTAAATTTATAACAATATATATTAAGAAACTTCATTATTATGATATATTTATTTTACAGACACTTACAAAGGAGCTGAAGCACGAGTAAAAATCTTACGACGTGAGTCTTATGCGTTTACTACCGACAATGAGGAGTCTGCAAAATTTCAGGCATCTGAAGATATTAAATTATTCAGAATAAAATCAACTACCAATAAACGCGATGACTTGAGAAATAAGTTAAGAATGGCTAATGTAAAATTTAAGAATCCCGGTAAGATATTAATTATTTAATTAATCAAAATAACGCTTCATACAATTAATAATTTATTAAATTTTTTTGCTAGCATTATCGAGAAAAAAGAGTCTTCGAGCAGATTTATTGAAAAAGACAATGAATCAAATATTAAAGAAAAAAAATTTACCTCCAAGTCTTCAGAATCTACTGATGAGAGCTGTATTTCTGAAGCACTATCGACTCGAAGCTTGTCAGACAATATTACTGATTCTTTGCAAACATCGTGCTCAGAGCAAATCGGTAATTTAATTTCTATTATTTTTTTTTTCCCCGTTTGCATAAATATTAGCTGGTTGAAGTTTGGAACGTTCCTGGAGCGATTTTTTGAAAATCATTTGTCGCTATTCTAATTCCGTACACTGACACTTATAATGATTACCAATGATAAAAAATAATAGTCACGATGATAAACCTTTCGGAAGACACCCTTACATGCCAAAAACCACCCTAAAATTCAGTCAATCGGCTATTGCGACCACAAAAATCATTTGTCGCTATATTAATTGCATACACTAACTCAAGTCAATGTTAACAAATGATAAAAAAAATAAGTCGCGATGATACACCTTTCGGAAGACACCCTTACATGCCAAAAACCACCCTACAATCAAGTCAACTTCATATTGCGACTACAAAATCATTTATTGCTCTTTCAATTTGTGTACACTGACTCCAATAATGTCCACCAACGATAAAAAAAATAAGTCGCGATGATACACCTTTCGGAAGACACCCTTACATGCCAAAAACCACCCTAAAATTCAATCAATCGGCTATTGCGACCACAAAAATCATTTGTCGCTATTTTAATTGCATACACTAACTCAAGTTCATGTTAACGAATGATAAAAAAATAAGTCGCGATGATACACCTTTCGGAACACACCCTTATACACGAAAAACCACCCTGAAACTCAGTCATCTTGCTATTGCGACCACAAAAATCATTTGTCGCTATTTTGATTGCGTACACTAAATCTAGTTGATGTTAACGAATGATAAAAAAAAAAAGTCGCCATGATACACCTCTCGGAAGACACCCTTACATGCCAAAAACCACCCTACAATTCAGTCAATCGTCTATTGCGACCACAAATTATTTTTTTTATCATTCGTCAACATCAACTAGAGTTAGTGTACGCAATTACAATAGCGACAAATGATTTTTGTGGTCGCAATAGCCGATTGATTGAATTTTAGGGTGGTTTTTGGCATGTGAAGGTGTCTTCCGAAAGGTGTATTATTGCGACTTATTCTTTTTATCATTCGTTAACATCAACTAGAGTTAGTGTACGCAATTAAAATAGCGACAAATGATTTTCGTGGTCGCAATAGCCGATTGACTGAATTTTAGGGTGGTTTTTGGCATGTGAGGGTGTCTTCCGAAAGGTGTACCATCGCGACTAATTTTTATATCATTCTCTAACATCAACTTGAGTTAGTGTATGCAATTAAAATAGCGACAAATGATTTTTGTGGTCGCGATAGCCGATTGACTGAATTTTAGGGTGGTTTTTGGCATTTAAGGGTGTCTTCCGAAAGGTGTATCATCGCGACTTATTTTTTTTATCATTCGTTAACATCAACTTGAGTTAGTGTACGCAATTAAAATAGCGACAAGTGATTTTTGTGGTCGCAATAGCCGATTGACTGAATTTTAGAGTGGTTTTTGGCATGTGAGGGTGTCTTCCGAAAGGTGTATCATCGCGACTAATTTTTTTATCATTCGTTAACATCAACTTGAGTTAGTGTATGCAATTAAAATAGCGACAAATGATTTTTGTGGTCGCAATAGCCGATTGACTGAATTTTAGAGTGGTTTTTGGCATTTAAGGGTGTCCTCCGAAAGGTGTATCATCGCGACTTATTTTTTTTATCATTCGTTAACATCAACTTGAGTCAGTGTATGCAATTAAAATAGCGACAAATGTTTCTTGTGGTCGCAATAACAGATTGACACAATTGTGGGGTGGTTTTTGGCATGTAAGGGTGTCTTCCGAAAGGTGTATCATCGCGACTAATTTTTTTATCATTCTCTAACATCAACTTGAGTTAGTGTATGCAATTAAAATAGCGACAAATGATTTTTGTGGTCGCAATAACAGATTGACTGAATTGTGGGGTGGTTTTTGGCATGTAAGGGTGTCATCCGAAAGGTGTATCATCGCGAATTATTTTTTTTATCATTCGTTAACATCAACTTGAGTCAGTGTATGCAATTAAAATAGCGACAAATGTTTCTTGTGGTCGCAATAACAGATTGACACAATTGTGGGGTGGTTTTTGGCATGTAAGGGTGTCTTCCGAAAGGTGTATCATCGCGACTAATTTTTTTATCATTCTCTAACATCAACTTGAGTTAGTGTATGCAATTAAAATAGCGACAAATGATTTTTGTGGTCGCGATAGCCGATTGACTGAATTTTAGGGTGGTTTCTGGCATTTAAGGGTGTCTTCCGGAAGGTGTATCATCGCGACTTATTTTTTTTATCATTCGTTAACATCAACTTGAGTTAGTGTACGCAATTAAAATAGCGACAAGTGATTTTTGTGGTCGCAATAGCCGATTGACTGAATTTTAGAGTGGTTTTTGGCATGTGAGGGTGTCTTCCGAAAGGTGTATCATCGCGACTAATTTTTTTATCATTCGTTAACATCAACTTGAGTTAGTGTACGCAATTAAAATAGCGACAAGTGATTTTTGTGGTCGCAATAGCCGATTGACTGAATTTTAGAGTGGTTTTTGGCATGTGAGGGTGTCTTCCGAAAGGTGTATCATCGCGACTAATTTTTTTATCATTCGTTAACATCAACTTGAGTTAGTGTATGCAATTAAAATAGCGACAAATGATTTTTGTGGTCGCAATAGCCGATTGACTGAATTTTAGAGTGGTTTTTGGCATTTAAGGGTGTCCTCCGAAAGGTGTATCATCGCGACTTATTTTTTTTATCATTCGTTAACATCAACTTGAGTCAGTGTATGCAATCAAAATAGCGACAAATGATTTTTGTGGTCGCAATAACAGATTGACTGAATTGTGGGGTGGTTTTTGGCATGTAAGGGTGTCATCCGAAAGGTGTATCATCGCGACTTATTTTTTTTATCATTCGTTAACATCAACTTGAGTCAGTGTATGCAATTAAAATAGCGACAAATGTTTCTTGTGGTCGCAATAACAGATTGACACAATTGTGGGGTGGTTTTTGGCATGTAAGGGTGTCTTCCGAAAGGTGTATCATCGCGACTAATTTTTTTATCATTCGTTAACATCAACTTGAGTTAGTGTATGCAATTAAAATAGCGACAAATGATTTTTGTGGTCGCAATAGCCGATTGACTGAATTTTAGAGTGGTTTTTGGCATTTAAGGGTGTCCTCCGAAAGGTGTATCATCGCGACTTATTTTTTTTATCATTCGTTAACATCAACTTGAGTCAGTGTATGCAATCAAAATAGCGACAAATGATTTTTGTGGTCGCAATAGCCGATTGATTGAATTTTAGGGTGGTTTTTGGCATGTGAAGGTGTCTTCCGAAAGGTGTATTATTGCGACTTATTCTTTTTATCATTCGTTAACATCAACTAGAGTTAGTGTACGCAATTAAAATAGCGACAAATGATTTTCGTGGTCGCAATAGCCGATTGACTGAATTTTAGGGTGGTTTTTGGCATGTGAGGGTGTCTTCCGAAAGGTGTATCATCGCGACTAATTTTTTTATCATTCGTTAACATCAACTTGAGTTAGTGTACGCAATTAAAATAGCGACAAGTGATTTTTGTGGTCGCAATAGCCGATTGACTGAATTTTAGAGTGGTTTTTGGCATGTGAGGGTGTCTTCCGAAAGGTGTATCATCGCGACTAATTTTTTTATCATTCGTTAACATCAACTTGAGTTAGTGTACGCAATTAAAATAGCGACAAGTGATTTTTGTGGTCGCAATAGCCGATTGACTGAATTTTAGAGTGGTTTTTGGCATGTGAGGGTGTCTTCCGAAAGGTGTATCATCGCGACTAATTTTTTTATCATTCGTTAACATCAACTTGAGTTAGTGTATGCAATTAAAATAGCGACAAATGATTTTTGTGGTCGCAATAGCCGATTGACTGAATTTTAGAGTGGTTTTTGGCATTTAAGGGTGTCCTCCGAAAGGTGTATCATCGCGACTTATTTTTTTTATCATTCGTTAACATCAACTTGAGTCAGTGTATTCAATCAAAATAGCGACAAATGATTTTTGTGGTCGCAATAACAGATTGACTGAATTGTGGGGTGGTTTTTGGCATGTAAGGGTGTCATCCGAAAGGTGTATCATCGCGACTTATTTTTTTTATCATTCGTTAACATCAACTTGAGTCAGTGTATGCAATTAAAATAGCGACAAATGTTTCTTGTGGTCGCAATAACAGATTGACACAATTGTGGGGTGGTTTTTGGCATGTAAGGGTGTCTTCCGAAAGGTTTATCATCGTGACTATCATTTTTTATCATTGGTAATCATTATAAGTGTCAGTGTACGGAATAAGAATAGCGACAAATGATTTTCAAAAAATCGCTCCAGGAACGTTCCAAACTTCAACCAGCTTAAATATTGCATATTATTTCACATTTTTTTCTTTCTTTTTTCATTTTATCATATTCCATTTAGAACTCATTGTATATTTAATATGTATGTGTATAGATACTGGTCGATCGAAATCGTCAAAGAGAAAAAAAAAATTACCAAAAATTAATATTAACAAGAAGCAAAAGTTGAATGATACCACAAGCAGCATCAGTAGCAATAATAGCAGTCTTCACAACGACTTGGACTTGTAAAAATCATCTGGACAACAGGGTTCAAGCTTATCTGATCAACAAATTGATGAACCAGTCACGACAAAATCAACTATGAGCCAAGGTAAAGTTTGCGTATTAAGATAAAATATATTGAATTAACCTGAGATCGACAAAAGTGAAATTTATGTGGAAATATTTCATTGTTTGAAGATTCAACGCAGGATTGCGTTATTATGAAATATTTCAAGAGTATTAGCAAACAAATTGGCCAATTGAACAGCCTCCTTGTTCAAAATACTGCTGAATTGAAGTCACTTTCTGTTGATGTGAGAGACATGAAAAGAAATTTAAAAAAGAAATATGACGGTGATGATCATGATGATTCTGTCGACAATAGCGGTAATCCAGATAATCTCGAAGATGAAACGCAAGAAGCTGGCGAAAAAATCAAAAAATTTGATTTTCCGATTGACACCAAAGACAATTTCGATGATTTTAATATTCAGCTCAATACTGAATCCAATTATCGTAAACATGTAGTGAGCAAATTTATTTTAATTCAATAGAATTATTATGATCTTGATTATGCATTGAATATTATGATGTTTTTCAGGTAAAACGTATGTGTCAAATTATAAACAAAAGCGATACCGTAAATAAAAATATAACGGCAATAATAAAAGCTTATATTTCACGAAATTTTGCTACGTTGTATGTTCCGTCTAAATCACCTATGGGAGACCAGAGTAAACTAGTATTTAAAAATACTCATTTTTACACATGCATTGAAGGTAAAGTTTGTTTTATAGCAAACGATGAAATTGATCATTGTTTTTTTCTATTATTACTAATATTTCATAATAAATTATAGATGCAATGCGAAAAAACTTGAAAAATAGTTTGGGAAATGATCTAACCGACAAAGATATTTTAAATTCCATGGTGTCTACAATCCGCAATGCACGAGACTGGGAGGGGCATCGATTACTCAGGACGCACAATTGAAGTTAACCTGCTGATGAATAAACATCATCGATACAATGAAGGACATTGAATGTCCATTAAGTGTATTACAAAATATAATAAGATAAATATAGTATTGAGCGTTATAAAAAAAATAGTTGATAACCGTCTATTTTTTTTATAAATATTGATTCCTATATTATAAATATTAAGTCTTATTAGGGCTCACATTGGGGTGGTTTGAAGATCCATGAATGGGGTCACTTTGGGATTTCCCTATTGGGACACAAATGGGATTGCCGAATCAGGGCCAGAAAGGACTTTACGTGACATCCTTATAGGGCAACCCAATGAGGTCCCAATAGGTCTTACCTTACAATTTCTAGTCGGGTCGTAACTATTTATATTTTTCATGGAATTCTGATTTTTTTTTCATCAAATCACGGATAGTTCCATTTTTTTTTTTTTTTTGGTTCAAAAATTTTCTATTTTCTCGGATGGTGTTCCTCAACAATATTAAAATTACAAACATATATTTCATAGATTCATCATGTTATGAAGAAGACTATGGCGTAAATTGTGAACGGAATTTTTCCACAACAGCATACGGACATGAACCTTGTGATGGAATTGGTGGAACAGTTAAAAGAATGACCGCGCGAGTGGTCCACAGTTACCACCTCATCTCCAAATATCAATTGACACCGATACAATTGTTCGACTGCTCGTCCCAAAATTTTCCGAACATTAATATTAGGTTTTCAGCTCTTGAACAATGAAATGTGATGACAGAAAAATTAGATTCTCGTTATAACAATGCTAAACCAATACCGACAACACAAAAAATTCATAAAATCACATTTTCATCGAATTATATTGTAGAAGTAAAGCCATATTCAGTCTCAGAACAGCATTCACTTCATACTACAATTGAAAAAATTGAAAAGCAATCGTTGAATGTTAAAGAATAACATGAAGAATTAGTTCAAGTGTGAAATAATTGAACTAGGTGAAATATTTCATGGATGTTGGATTCCAAATGCTGATATGCATGAAATACTGTGGTGTAAATATAATGAGTGAATGATCTTGATATTGTATATATAATAAATTCGCTATGAAAATAAATTATGTATAAAATTTCAACGAATATGAAATTCATGGACTGATCGGATACGCCAAGTACGTTCGTATAAAAACTGGGACATGGACAAGAAATTTTTGACATGTATAAGTAGATTGATTACAATAGGTGGTGATGAGGTTTTTTGGGAATGGCAATCAATGTCACCTATCATTAAGGGGACCTTCTGGTCTAGATTTTTCGAAAAATTGATTTTTTTTTTCTTCTATATTCCGAAAGTATAGTGTTTTAAGATTATACTGAAGAAAATTGGTAATGATATTCACAGTATTCCAAGTATTATATCCCAATAAAGGTCAGCGCTGAAGTAGGTAGAAGGGGATATTATTAACTTCAAACGCGTTTATCTCGAAACTACTTTTTTCTGTCCCACGGGAATGATTTAAAAAAAACTACTCGACCGATTTGTCTCAAATTTGAACACGTTATTAAGTACACTAGCAGCTATGGTCGAAACTAGAATAAAAATTTTCTGTCAAATATTTATAATTTTTTTATAAACAAAACGTTGCAAAAATGAGGCTGTTCTTAGACTTTTCATTTTGACAACGTCTCATTTTGTCAATTTTTTTTTTCTTTTCATTCTAGTTCCTGTCATAGATACATTCATGAAAATTAAGGATCAATTTTTATTTTTGATTTTAGATGAGTGAAAAAGCCAGAACTATTCCCGTCAGCAAGGTCGGTTTTATTTACAGGGACAACTTTAGGGCCATTTTTTATATAATAATAATTTGGTTTTTTATTTTTTTTTCTAATTTTTGTGGAGATTATAATTGATAAAATATATTCATAAAGTTTGAATAGCATTGTTGATTTTTTTCATAACAAAAAAAAAAGTTGAAAATCTATCGAATTTTCGTCCGCTAGACCAGAAGGTCCCCTTAATGTGTATTCTGCTATAAACATAGATAACGAATATAATCACTTAGTAAGTCTATGACTTCATAGAGTGTACTTGGCAGTAATGACTGATATCAAATCATTTTGTGAAGTAATTCTTTCGAAGTAACTTTCTCCAAAGTAATTTTTGCAACTCAATTTTTTTGTCATATATGAACTTCGCGCCTTTTTTTCTTTTTTTTCAAAAAAGTTTTTTCAATTTTTATCGGTTGACCGAATGAATATTCGGTATCATTATTATTATAACGGTGTCCTGTCGATAACTAGTCATCCGTACAAATTTTCAAATCAGTATTGAAATTGGCAGCTAGAAAAGTAGAGAGATAATAATAATCATAATATGTTTCTTGATATTAATTCTGGCAAGTGCTGAAATTGACCGCCAGCGTAGAGAAAGAATAAAATCTGTCATGAGAGCGAAGGACAAGCTTAGATATAACGTGCGTTAGAAGAAGATAGCTGTGATCTTGCAATAATAAAAGACAAAATGATAGAGAGTATTGGGAGTAAACGAAGGATACTACAGTTCGCATAGCGAGAAAGACAAGTTTACGTATCATACACACATTGAATAAGGACGCCCAACAGACGAAGATCACGAAGACTGAATTTTTTTCATCATAAAAATTATGAGTTTCATAACAGCAACTCAATATATGTCTTTCGTTATACGGAACGTAGGAAAAAAATGAAATCAGTTACAATATATAATTTCGACATGAGCTTCTAATTGCGCCTATTATTTCCCTGTTGAATTCTGCGCATTCATGAGATTTCATCATAGTGATCTTCTCCAACTTTGGACTTCGCGTTTAGATACACGGTACATGGTTTCTTGCTCCGCAGTGAACTTCGCGCGAGACACTACTATGTCTCTTGATAATGGAAGTTTGTTCATTCGACGGTTTCAACGATGGGGGTGGCTGTACGGAAGGATTGGAAATTGGAAAAAAAAAATTCAATCTAGCGCATCAGACATTTCAAGGGGATATTGAGTACACCCAAAAGAAGTTCTCATAGCTTATTCTGACAATTTGGACGTGACGCATTCTAGAGGAAGTGTGAAGTTAGGGCCGCTTTATAGGTACTGCCTAGGAAGCATGGCGCCCGGCAGTGAAGTAATTGGTTAGTGATGGCGCGGTCAATTCAATTTAAATCAATTATTTTGCATGAATATGCAACACAACTGTTGGATGTGAGATGAAGTCTGATTGTTCAGACAAATGCTTTTGAATATTCACCTCATGATATTGTTGCAAATTTTTTGAACATCAATATCATGGCGTATAGATGAGATATTCTTCTTTTGAACATCGAAATAATTGCGCCTAGTTGAGAAATTCTTTTATTGAACGTCAATATTATTATGTATGAATGATATAGTCTGCTGAATTTGTTCGAGTTCATGATTAACAATAGTCATCATAGTTCCATATGACACTGCATCATTGGCATCTCCAGGACTGGCCATATTACATGATCTTCAATTCTATATGTCACATTGACCATCAGTGATGACTGTGAATCCATAGACAGGAGAACCGCGATTATTATCTTCGTTAACACCTTCTGTTAATTTTCGTCCAAATATATCTACACTCATTTTGCATCTCACTGGTTGTTACAGTTCAATAGATGATTGATGTATGAACTGAAGAAGTATATAGCGGCGTTTGATAAATAAATTCAGCCTCTCGTAATTCCTCAGTGATGTAGATGATATCATCCGTATGATTGAAATCGCCAGCTGCTTGAAATATTGAGAATAATTTGAACGAAGACAGTCGACGAGTTCATTTCGATCATCCCTATACACATAATCTATTGCTTGATTACTCTCCTTGCTAATTTTAAAGTGGGGTAATGCTTTCCCAAATCTTCTTTTCAGCTTCATTTCCGTTTGTGTTGATGAAATAGACATTGCGATGTAATTTTGATACTCTAAACCTCTATCTGACATAAGGCTCGTATCAGGATCATAACTTTTGTATAGTGTGTTGGTTGAAACAATGATTTTGATATAATTTTGCTTATCAACATCACTTATGAGTTTTGGTAAAAAACAACTCAATCAATCCAGGTGTACCTGTATATCGTTCATTAGCAACATAAATCATGTTTTCTTCGAATTCAATAGATGAATAAACCATCATTGAAAGATTATCTTTCATCGTCAAATCTCGTATCCAATTATTTCTTGTTGCTGATCCACTTCTTCAGATATGAACAAATAATACTATTATTGAATGTTTGATCAATTTCAACTCCATCATCATTTGATCTATCCTTTCTTTCGGAATTATATCTGTCGGCTCATCTTTGATTTTACATTTCAATTGATCAGATGTAGTTATCAATCTTTCTGAAGGTGTCACTACTGGTTTGAAAACTTCTTTCATTGCTTGCTCTGTTTTGTCTCTACCCAACTTGATCTTTTTGTGCTTTTGTCGAATAATATCACTTGTTTTCACTATTTGCTCCAATATAGCTTCTCTTCCCCTATGTTTTCCATTCGCTATGTTGATGTATTCAAGTTCGAATCAGAACTGTGAGTAGTATTGTCCATACAATTCAATTTATACTTAAGAAACAATCAAATCCCTTTCTGTATCTTCTGCAATTAATATCACTGTCAATTTTCAATTACTATGATACTATATATTTCATTCCAAACTGCCAAACATGAATCCCGCAATTGTGTATATGTCATGTCTGTATTGACATGAACATCATGGATATGCTTTAGATTCATTTCATCTTGTTGAAACAGCACTATTAAATTGGCATCGTTTCGAACTAGATGTTTGAGAATATGTGTATACGTTTGACAAAGATAGAACGAGTCGACGTCTCTATGGCGCCCCATACAAAAGAAAGCTCTGATGTTATCTTGCTTCTCACATGCGACATCATTAAAAATCCATATGGAATTCGATTGAGCATCTTCAGGTTTCACAACTTTATCATGCTCATTGAATGGAAAATATCCAACACCCTGCACTTGTTTTGATAAACTCTCCAAATACTTGTACTTCGGTTGATTGAGTGATTTCGAGTCGATACACATATTCTTCAATCTCACGCCATTCGGGTGTGTAATGAGAATGTTGCTTCCGTGGCGACATGTATACACAATGGCAGTCACTGGACAAATTACCCAAAATCATGGTATCGCAAACATATATATATATATAAGAAGACATCTCTTCATGATCAACAGTAATCAATAGTAGTTGATGTCATGATGACGCGTAAGAAACAACCGACAAAGGTTAAATTCAAGAAGCTAACAACACCATTATCTTTCATGAATTTCGATAATCTAACACCGAAACAAACAATATGGAGAGGTGCGATATTCACGAAAAAGGTCTCGTCAACAGTATTATTAATAAAGCTCTGTGAAGTTGAAACCCCCAAATGCGAATTTTTCAATTTTTTTTGCACGGTCCGTTTGTCCATCGTAGGACCACGTGATACCACCCAATAGATTATTTAGTCCGGGCACAGTTTAAAAGTTATGAGCATATGCTTTTTTTTCAAAAAGTTTCCGACCAGCACCCTCAAATTGTAAAATCATGTTCAAAACCGTCTAGATCGTTTGTCCATCGTGGGTCCACGTGAGTCCACTCAATGAATTATTTTGTCCACCCTCAGATTAATTATTATTCAACTTTTGAAATTTTCGAAAGTGTGAAGTTGGCACCCCCAAATGCGAATGTTTCAATTTTTTTTGCACGGTTCGTTTGTCTATCGTGGGACCACGTCAGTCCACCCAATGAATTATTTTGTCCAGGCACCGTTCAAAAGTTATGAACAAAATTTTTTTTTTCATGTATATGGCGACCAGGAAAATGCGGAGTTACACCCCCAAATGCAAATTTCGCAACTTTTTTTGCAGGATTCGTTTGTCTATCGTAGGACCACATTTGTCCACCCAATAAATTATTTTGTCCACCCCCAGATTAATCATTATTCAACTTTTGAAATTTTCGAAAGTGTGAAGTTGGCACCCCCAAATACGAATTTTTCAATTTTTTTTGCACGAATCGTTTGTCCATCGTAAAACCACATTTGTCCACCCAAAAGATTTTTTTGTCCAGGCACCGTATGAAACCTATAAACAAATTTTTTTTTTCCAAATACAATTGTAGCAAGAACTTGAGGATATGGATCAACATGCGAAATTTTCAATAGCTCGTAACTCAAGAGAAAAGGATGGCACAGAAAAATCGAGAGAAAGTAAATTGTAGCTAGTATTTAATTTCCAGGTTCAAAAAAAATTTTTTTTTAAATTTCACTATGAAGCTTTTCTGGGAAATTTCGTGTCCTCCAATTTGACCACATGAAGCGCCCGGCGAGACGTTTTGCTGATAAGTTATCCACAATCAATCAAAAAAGTCTTTTTTGACTTTGGTGACTATTAACTCAGTCAATAATGATCGTACGAGAAATCGAAGAGGAGTTCTGGAAACTGCAAAACATTCTCTATAAGGCGCCATCAGTAGTCCATAACGAAAAAATTTTTTTCGGAGCGATAATTTCGTCTAAAAGAGATGAAAAATCGCACATTCAAGGATAATTAGATAACTCTATATAACTTTGGATATGAAGGATAAATGCAAAATATTTCAGTTCATTTCCCAAGTTTAGAGTGTCGTCAATCATCCTTGAGAATTCCAAACCCCTGTGATTTTTTTTCCTTATTGCCCCGAAGCCCCAAATTCTGTGGTTTGGTCAAAATCCTCAAAAATCACAATAATGACGATTTTTTGATTTTTCATCAATTTTTCAGTCGAACTCAAAATTTTTTCCCGCAATTATCTTTGTTTCATCCACGAAAAAGATCAATCATTGTAAAAAATTTGAAAAAAATTCTTTCGGGGAAAAAAATTTTTTTTCTCAAAAAAAGTATTTTTAGGTTTTTTACAATCATTGTTCTTTTTCATGGATGAAATGAAGATTATTGCACGAAAAAATTCGAATTTGCCTTATAAACCGATGAAAAATCAAGAAATTGTCATCATTGTGATTTTTGAAGATTTTGACCAAACCACAGAATTTGGGGCTTCAGGGCAATAGAGAAAAAAAATCACAGGGGTTTGAAATTTTCAAGGTTCATTGACGACACTCTAAACTTGGGAAACGAACTGAAACATTTCGCATTTATCCTTCATATCCAAAGTTGTACAGAGTTATCTAATTATCCTTGATAGTGCGATTTTTCATTTTTTTTTAGATGAAATTATCGCTCCGAAAAAATTTTTTCCGTTATGGAGTACTGATGGCGCCTTATGAAGATGAATTTGCAGTTTTCAGAACCCCCCTTCGATTTCTTGTACGATCATAATTGACTGAGTTAATGGTCACCAAAGTCAAAATAGTTATTTGTGTATCTAGGCCGGAAAGTTGATCATTTTTGGCCAAATCCGAAATATGTGACCGAGGCGTAGCCGAGGTCCACTATATTTCGGATAAGGCTAAAAATGATCATCCGGCCTTGATACACACAATATTTTTTAGGCGAGTGCCTCAAAAAATGATGTTTAAGGGATTAAGTAGTCACTAAAATGACAAAATTAATGAAAATGTACGGCGCTGTATACCTATATATATTATAGTATAATATAGGTATACAGCATGCGCTGGGATCACGCGACTTTGTCTTTTGTTTTATGGGTAAATATAAAATAACAGATTGCGTTGCTACACAGTTCAATCACAAACGTTGTATCTGTCAATATCGTAGCATTTGGATTAAAGGTAAAATAATAGTATGTTTCATCATGTTCACTGTTAAATAGATACTTATGTTTTTGTTATTATATTTAATAATATTATAATGTTATGAAATAATATTCTAAACTCCTGCTTTAGTTTCGTTATTTTTAAGGAATAAATTTATAATAAATATTATGATCAATTGAAATAATTGACATTCGTCCGTGAAGTAAAAAAGTATACAGAAAAGTATCATTTTAGGGACTCTATTTAGTCCCTAAAACGTCGTTTTTTGAGGCACTCGCCTAAAAAAGACTTTTTTGCTTTGATTGTGGATAACTTATCAGCAAAATGTCTCGCCGGATGCTTCATGTGGTCAAATTGAAGGGCACAAAATTTCCCAGAAAAGCTTCATAGTGAAATTCCAAAAAAAAATTTTTTCGAACCTGGAAATTAAATACTAGCTACATTTTATTTTTTCTCGATTTTTCTGTGCCATCATTTTCTCTTAAGTTACGAGCTATCGAAAATTTCGCATGTTGATCAATATCCTCAAATTCTTGCTACAATTATATTTGGAAAAAAAAATTTGTTCATAGGTTTCATACAGTGCCTGGACAGAAAAATCTTCTGGGTGGACAAATGTGGTTTTACGATGGACAAACGAAACGTGCAAAAAAAATTGGGAAATTCGCATTTGAGGGTGCCAATTTCACACTCTCGAAAATTTCAAAAGTTGAATAATAATTAATCTGGGAGTGGACAAAATAATCTATTGTGTGGACTTTCGTGGTCCTACGATAGACAAACGAATCCTGCAAAAAAAGTTGCGAAATTTGCATTTGGGGGTGTCAACTTCTTACTTTCGAAAATTTTAAAAGTTGAATAATACTTAATCTGGGGGTGGGCAAAATAATTTATTGGATGGACTTACGTGGACCTACGATGGACAAACGATCTAGGCGGTTTTGAACATGATTTTGCAATTTGGGGGCGCTGGTCGGGAATTTTTTGAAAAAAAAGTATTCGTTTATAACTTTCAAACTGTGCCTGGACAAAATAATCTATTGGGTGGACTTACATGGTCCTACGATGGACAAACGAACCGTGCAAAAAAAATTGAAAAATTCGCATTTGGGGGTCCCAACTTCACAGAGCTTATTAATAAGCTTCCTTTTGAAGTTCATATTCCTGGCTATCAAAATTGTCCTGGCACCAAATCATCAAGAAGATTCGCACGCGGTGATCCGGAAATCCATCCCCCCGACGCTGCATGTAAGGATCAGGACATTGCATACGCAAAATATCGTGATGGTATTCCTGAGAGCAAAAAGGCTGATGAAGTGCTTGCAGATTCGATTGTTCTCATAAAACATCATCAAAAAAAGAAACACCCAAAAGTGATTGGCATGATCTTCGTCAGCATCATGAAACTGTTTTGGAGGAAATATTTGCTTATATTGATGGAAATCAAATCAAAAAACCACGATGTTATTTTTTGACTTATCTTCATAGACATCACATAGAGTTATTGCGTGAAATTGAAGGAGAGAATTCTGGAAAAATTGAAAAAAATTTCACACCACACAATTTAGAATTGAAAATAACAACAAATTTTAGTAAACAGATTGAAATTTTCATGGTTCAAGATAAAAAAATTAGTAGCTCCGAAAAATTCAGAGATTATTAATGGACAATTGTTACAAAATATGAAAGACAAAAATATATTACAAAAAAAGTCACCACAACGTATAACTGCACGAGACTTAAGAAAAATAAAATATCAGTACCACAAGATTCATTAGACTACTACTCCACTCTGATAGTTGTTGGTATAATTGGTAATAAAATATATGTCCTGACCGGAGCTCGAACCCAGTGATGTGATGGATCATTCGTTTCTATAGGTGACTAGAACGATTTCCCTCCCCACGCTTAAAATGCATAGCCGTAGCCATCCTTGCAATACTATGAGCGCCCCGTATCATTCATCCATTGCCGACTATACACGATGTATATCTATATACAAAAACAAACAGTTGAGCGGGAAACAGTTAACCGCCTATTGTGTTTCCAAAGTGTGCATCATCATCGTGTGTATCATCATCATCATCGAATATGGCTTTCCCAATGTGAAATAGAATCGAGGTCAATAGATAATGCGCAGGAAACCATAAAAAGGGAAGTATTTAATAATATTTGGTGTGACGACCTAGGTCGCACACATACAGTAAAATCCCCATGACTAGTTGGCGCCCGTGAAATAATGCACGGGTGCCGGCGACGCTACTGGGGGATACATTTTTATTTATTTATTTTAGGATAAAGAAAAAAAAAAACTATACGGACTGAGATCGAACCCAGGATCCCGGGAGTCCGAACAACCGACAGACCGAGTGGGGGAAACGAGCAAGTCCCACCACTATACCGAACCGAGTATCTCCCACTGTGCGCCGTGAAGCCAGTGGGGGATGCGCAATCCGCTATTGCGCAACGTACGCCGCGAAGTGGGAGAGGCCCACCGGGGCTATATAAGGCGGTGCGCGAGCCACTGGAGCTCAGTCTACGTCGAGCGCTTAGTACGAGCAGCACCAGTCCAGTGACCAGTATCCAGATCAGTAACCGGAGAAATCAACTAAGAAGAATAACAGTTCTTTTGAGAACTCTTCGTAAGAATTTCATCGGCAAACCAAAAGTTATTCTCAGAACTCATAACCAATAGCTCTTCTCAAAGCATATTTCATCGTTCACATCAAGAGCTCTTTTCAGAGCTAACACCGTGAGGCCGCAGGGCTCTCACTATTCCGCTACCTTTCCCGTATCCGCCACGTTAGTCGCCCGGCTGGCAGCAGCCGAGACGCGTGTACCCCGTGCGGTTCGACCAGTTGGCACTCCAACTGGAGAATCGTTCCCGAGTTGTGGCGCGCAGACGACACGCTCTCCTGCCTTTTGGTATCGCCCGCTGGCACTCCAGCGGAGATATCACTCTGTTTCCTAGCTCCGGGTGCTGACAGCTGGCACTCCAGCTGAAGTACCGCCACCCGTCCTTATACTCCTTCCCGCGCCTGTGGCACCGACAGTTGGCACAAACTGAGGTGTCCTCTCTATCACGAGCTACCGCACAGCATTGAATAATTGTACGCGTAACGGGTCCGAACTTATTGTAACGCGTAAAAAGATTTGCGTGAGAAAATTCCTCAGCGTGGAAGAATTTATTATCATCGACGAGAAATATTGTACGCTGCGGGATTGCCATTGTAAAAAGAGTAAATGAAAGTATTTTGCCTGCATCGACTGGTAAACTTCGAAACGAAACCAGTAAATAAGTTAACGTTTCTTTCACCCTCACCCAGTCACGAACCCTGGAATTCGGCTGAGTCTAAGAGGCGTAATCACCGAGGGTATCTGTCATCCGACAGTCGGACGGAAGAACGTTACAATGGTTGGTAAATAAAATATTTCAAGATTGGCTATGTCGATCTTCAAATGAAAATAAAGCGCTCTGCTCGTTTTGTGAGATTGAAATTGCATGCAAAAAATCAAATTTGATTACACATGCCAAATCAAAAAAACACATCAAAAATCACGAATTATGAATCCTACTTTGCCATCTGCTTCAGATGATCAAAATTGCGTAATTGATAAAAAAGAAGCCGAAGAAAATATGCAAAAAGCAGAAATAACGTTTGCAGCATTCATCGCAACGCATAATATTTCTCTTTCTTGTGTTGACGACATGGTTGCGATATTTAATCAAGTTGATGTTATGGAGGGTGTTCCTGGCCAAATGGTATTGTCAAGAAAAATATGTTCTAGCATTATTAGAAATGTCTTGAGTGGAAAACAATCGGAAGATTTATCACAAAAACTTGTTAATAATAAATTCCCAGTTTTAGTTGATGAGAGCAAAACTACTGCCGGTGATAAGTTGCTCTACATATTAGTAAAATATATAGCACCAAATGAAGAAATAATTACTATATTATTCGATTTAGTTAATTTAGATGCAAATGATTTTTCAGCAAACAAATTGTATGAAGCGTTCGAGTCATCTTTTCAAGAACATGCACTGGGAGAATTTTTTTTCTGAAATCAAGTGAAAAAAGTGACAATCCAATTTTTTCTCAATATTTAAGTAAAATGATTTCTTATAGCAAGAAAATTTTCACTTATGGTAATACAACATTTACTGAAAGTAAGTGAAAAATTTACTTGACGAAATCGGTTGACGCTTTACTTGTCATAATCTAAAATAAATACTTGCAACAAGTGAAATTTTACTTATCATAAGAGAAATATTTTCAAAACCCTAATCAAGAACAGTAAAATACTTGGGATAAGAAAAATCTATTACTCTTGGAAGTGAATTTCTCACTTATGTGTGGAAAAAAACTGACTTGTTGATCAAGTATGCTAGTAACTTGTGCTAATATGAAAGTTACCTTGATATGAGTATTGTTTTTACTAAAAATAAGTAAAATATATGTCTTGATTTTCAACGCAATTATTTTACTTAAGCCAAGAAAAAAAATATGTTTCAACAAGAAAATTCTTTATTGTTTGGAGTATAACAATAACTCACCACCAGTAAAAATATTTCTGAAATTGGTAAGCATTTTTTTCACTTGCGATAAATAATAGTATTTCTCTAGTTCAAATAAAATATTCACTTAAGACATATCAAATTTAATTCTTACTTTTTGAGTATTGTGATCTGATTACGTCAAGTATAGAAACGTATTTGGAGGAAGAACATTTTTTGCTTCAAATAAGCAAACTATTAACTCACAAGAAAATCGCACCACAAGTACTTTTTTCACTTATATCAAGTGGATTATCTTATTCAAAATGAGTATGATATTTACTTGTGTTTGAGATGTTGTCAAACGAGTAAATTGCCGTCGATCTGTGTTGGATTCAATTTAATTTAAACTTAAATAAATTTTGATCGAGACACTGTTCAAATAAACGTTTCTAATAATTTAATAATCTCACAATCAACTTTGGTATATAACTGAAAATTTATGAATTGAACAAATGTGAATTGTATACGTGATTAATGAATGAACATAAAATGATAATTGCTGTGAATCAATCTTGATGTAAATGAACTGATTATAATCATTATTGCAATTGTATGAATTGTATGCTAATTATGTGATTTGAATTATTGAGTCAATCAAATGTAAAGAAATATCAAGTGAATGGTCTAATAATGAGTCGAATTCTCACGCAACGTGGGCTATGCCACTGAGGTTAATGAATAACTATGAATTGACTTTCTTCTCAGTAATTATTGAATTGTCACATGAATGTTGTCAAATTGTTTCTTGCATTAATTGTCACTTCACTGATCAACATAACAGGTTGAATTGAACATATAATATCGGCACTTATACAAAATGATAATGTATGAATTGAATCACACGTGCGCACGTTGTAAATGAGTCGAACAGTAAGTAATTAATGGCTGCCCAGTAGCGTCGGTCAGCGGTGATGGAGATGAACATATCTCCTTTACCATGATTCTAGTGAATAGATGCGCGTAAGTGCATGGCGCAACAAGTAGTGTGCATTATTATAGTCTATTGCGACTAATTCGTGACGGCGGAACACTTGCGCCGTCAAGTGCTGCCGCTGTCATTCTATTATTTCTCCAACATTCCGCCCGCCATCAGCAACAGAGTTGATGATTATGAATTGTCCTTGGTCTCTTGAGTGTGGAAGTCGCTGTTTTGATCATGACAACTCTGACAAGTCCATCTTGTCCCGGATGATTTGTGACAACTTTTGCTAATGGCAATTTGTATGGTGGACATCTCTCATCTGTGAGTAGAACCAATGTGCCGACCTTAATTGGATTGTTTGGATGATGCTACTTTGATATGGCAAGTTGCCGTTGTAGATTTTGATTTGACCAAAAATATTGAAGTCGTTGTTGTATGAATTGCCATCTGGTTTTTGTTGAATAGTTAATATCGTTGATCATTGGACCTGGTAGTGTTGTAGATAAATCGCCAATAAGAAAATGCGCTGGTGTCAATGCAGAAACATCTTCTGGATCGTCTGGAAGTCGCTCGAGTGGTCGTGAGTTGAGCACTGCCTGTATTTGAATCAATAACGTCGTAAGCTCCTCATAGTAGATAAACCGGGCGGGTTCTGGGACAAACCCGTCGGTAACTTGCATTGACCCCTACCTTACCGACAGTTTCATAGTAGGTCCCAATCTGTTTTATCATCTGGTCGAAGAAGTCGATTTCTGTATTATCCACTAAGCCACGTTTCTCGTGGTGTGAAATTTTTTATCGATATCGATGATCGTACTATAGTATGAGTTTCTTTGTTGCGACATTGGAGAAATGGATAACTGTACGTTTCTCTATGATTGAACTGTAGTTTCGCTGTTGAGTGGGTGGGGGAATTCAAATGAATGAGTTTTCATCCATGATATATATGATATATTTTTTTTCCTACAAATATGAAAGATTAAATGAAAAAAGAAAAAATCGATAAACAAATGAATAAATCAATGAATGGAGGAAAAGTAAATAATCATATAAATAATTGTATGAGTCACTGTATAAATAGTCATATAGGTAAGCATATGAATAATTGTATGAATGAAAAATATGTGGATAAATAAATATGTGTGTAGGGAGAGGGGGCTATCCAATAAGATTTCGAAAAATGGATGCACACCAATATAAATTTGATATGTTTCTTCATGATAGATCAGTGAACATTTGACGCACTCATCATCAAGTTCTAGAAAAATCTTAAAGAAGAAGAATCAAGACATTTTACCAACGAAATTTTTCATATGAAAAAAAATTTTTTTATGAAAAAGTTTGGAAAAGTTTTTATAAATTTGCAAAAGTTTGGGAAAAGTTCTCAAAAATTTGGAAAAGTTTTGAAAAGTTTTTCATAAATCTCCGAAAGTTTAGAAAAAGTTTTTAAAAATTTAAAAAAGTTTTAAGATGATGATGATGATGATGATGATGATGATGATGATGATGATGATGATGATGATGATGATGATGATGATGATGATGATGATGATGATGATGATGATGATAATGATGATGATGATGATGATGATGATGATGATGATGATGATGATGATGATGATGATGATGATGATGATGATGATAATAATTCCCAAATAAAATAATTATAAAAGAATATTATGTTTTCGATTTATTTATTTATTATATCAAAAATAAAATTCCATCAATATAATGACATACAAAAAAAAATTTTTCATTCTCATCTTAAATGATTAATGCATTCAATAAAATAGTTGTAGACATTGATAGATATTACTTATTTCAATTTCCCTTTCATCTACGTTATTATGAAAGTATGATCATTGAATGAATTCACATTGTCCATATTTGCCAACAATATAATGCATTCTAAGCTTCCCATTGTTAGATGCATCTTCCAATAATTCATATTGTTCTCGATCATTCAGTTAATATGTTACTATTCTTGTTGGTAAAAATACGGTAAATTCACCATTTATGGTTACAACAATTTTTTCACCAAATCTCGTTTTAACAATCTTGATTTCAGACACTATATAGTTTGTTCCAGCCTCCAATTCTTTCCATGACTTTGAAGGTAGAAAATTCTGCGTTCGGCAAACTTCATTCAATTTAACGAAACTCATTCTTGATATCGATTATAGATTGAGTATAATTTCACACCTTATGAGCAAATAATTTGAATTGACATCTCTCTAAGAGTTTTCTCTATATGTAGACAATCCCCCACCAGTGTTTGTCTAGCAACATCCATCATATCATTGGTTAACACAATCAGTAAAACCACTACAACTATTATTCAACCACATGCATCATTTGAATTGGATCCCCACCACAGATGATATCGTCACACCTTGTTTTTGTGAAGCCATCTTGCCCCCTCCATGATGGGAAACGTTACAATTTCTTGATCCCAGCATATCCACCCCCTCTTTGAATTCTTAGAAATATCCACCCCAACACTTCGAATTCTTACAAAAAATTTCTTATTCATTCATGTATGTATCGAATTATCATTATTTTGTTTCAAAAACATTCCTGTTTGATCCTGTTTTGTTTGTCATATGATTATTCACAAAGCTGACGTCATTCCATTCCACCAAACTTAGAACAACGACGCTCACACTTTTTTTCTTTTTTTCATCCTTATTACAAAAAGATTGAATTGAAATATAGTTAATCATTCAGAGTTCTCGAAAATCTCAAAAGTGTATTCACGAGTGTCTTCAAACTAGAAAAAAAAAATCTTTATAAAAAATATCTGCACTGTGTGCACATATTGGAAGTGAAACTTCTTAGGCAATGATGTGATTCGTTTCCATGGACGACTAGCCCAATACTCGGACGAATTCGGGCTGGTTGCCTATAGAAACGAATGCTCCATCACATCACTGTTCTTAGGCGTGAATAACTATGATAAAATATAATTATACTGAATATATAACGAATATTATAAGAAACAAAATAACGTACTCACTGGACGATACACAATACTGTTTGCATATAAATATTATTATTAATTTATGTAATCTGTACATGAATCGATATCATGTACATTTTGTGTAGCTGGTGCAATAGCTTGTGAGACGCGTCCTGCCGACTCGTCAAAAACAGGACCGCACTCAGAAATTTACCTTGACTTCGTGGTCTAGTTTGTCCTCGTGTAAGGGATGCCACCCCGATGACCTGCAATGGTCTAAGATTTCGGGGAATCTAAAAATAATTAATGAACCGACTCGAGTATTTAATGATAATAACAAATGATTATATGTTTTATTATTAAACCAAATAAGTAATATAAATGAAAAGAAAACGCCTTCAATGGCAAATTGTAAAATAATATTCAATTAACAAGTACGTTTAGGTCGTGGGAGTGACGGGTCTACAACGATACGACACAATATCCCAATGATTAACGCGATAACTCTTATTATTTATTACTTAAAACTAGCCGGATAATCGTTATAATATTTTAATATTTTGTAATTATAATGTCTTAATATCGCGTCGCGCTGTGGCTCGGTAATATATATTAATGACAATGGCGGCCCACCTCGTGTCGATCCACACAAATAATCGATTGATCACATACTAAGCCGTTTAATTATAATATTACTCACGACAATTATTATCCTGATCTCGTCTCTTACTACAATTCACCAACAATCTCAGGTGAATCTCACACACGCCAAACTGCACGTAATTACTTTATATTTAACGCTACAATACTCTTTTCGTAATAACTTAAATTATTAATCGCTATTTCATTCACACTATACACGCACAACCTTCACCCTCGAGGTCCGCCGTGGAAGTGATCATCAATGGCCGCTTCCGTCGTCTCCTTCGTTCAACCATGACCACGTTGCTCAATTAATACCAAAATAGTCAAATTAATTACTACTATATTACGTAATTAATTGATTGGCTCTTATTTAAATGCCGAATTTCTCATTGGTTGAATTAATTGCTATTCAACTTTGGCACCGGATTTTCCATGATGGCGGCTTCATTGTTGGCTCAATATTGAGGCGCCATCTCTCTCGTACTCCTCACACCAATGCTTGGTTGAGTACTTTATCGACCCATTTATCGACTGAATAGACTATTTGTTGACATTTGTTCAATAGTATGGTTATGTTGGTTGTTGTCATAACGTTCAGCGTCGTGGGCAAATGTTGTTAATTACTGCCATAAAAATAAGTCAATTTTATTAATTTATTTGGTCTATTGTGTTTTATCCGGACTTGATTACTCAGGTGGTTGAATATTGGTTGGCTTATGGTCGAAGGATTGGTTAATCATCTTGTGATGTTCATCGATCCAGATATTTCCATGGTAGGTGCTGTTCCCATTTGTTCAATACATTCATACATTCATTCATTCGTGATACATTATTTATTATTTATCATTTATTATTTATTATTTATTATTTATTTATCTCTTTTTATTTCCACAGCGCGACGTACCAATTCAAATAAATAAAGATGTGATGAGTGGAAAGCCACCACATCACAAGCTACAGTCGATACAAATGGTTTAGATGGATAGATAGATAGATAGATAGATATTCATTTATGCCCTAGCAATGCTATAGGGCAAATCAAATCAAAATACATTATGAAAGATACAAAATTGTTAAAGCGAGTAAGAATGTACAAGAAGTATACAATTGAAAGATGGCCAAAAAAAACTATCTATCTATCTATCTATCTATCTATCTATCTATCTATCTATCTATCTATCTATCTATCTATCTATCTATCTATCTATCTATCTATCTATCTATCTATCTATCTATCTATCTATCTATCATATCTATCTATCTATCTATCTATCTATCTATCTATCTATCTATCTATCTATCTATCTATCTATCTATCTATCTATCTATCTATCTATCTATCTATCTATCTATCTATCTATCTATCTATCTATCTATCTATCTATCTATCTATCTATCTAACTATCTATCTATCTATCTATCTATCTATCTATCTATCTATCTATCTATCTATCTATCTATCTATCTATCTTTCTATCTATCTATCTATCTAT